>CM060664.1:39331829-39589329 GCA_030686955.1 Odontamblyopus rebecca
TAAGCTAATGAGAACTCGTTATAACATGATTAAAAGCTCATAAAAGTCAATTTTCCATAAAACGTAGATACATATTTCAGTTGGGCAACGAAAAAAACAAGATACTGATACTGCCATTTTAATTCTCCGCATTTTTACACATTACAGGGTTCATATTATGTTATCTTCTGATCTATGTTCTAATGTTTCCTCATCACAAACAGACCTGGAGTTGTGGTTCGTTTCATGCATGAGTAAAGCTTTATTATTAGTCTTTATTAAATATGGCTTTTTGTATCCTTAAATATGATCTTTCTGGGTCCATATGTTATAGGAGGTGGATCTGGTTTGAGCCTTTTGACGGTTATTCATTTTAAGGCAGCAGTAAATCAAATATTCCAAGTGTAGTTTTCATCTCCTTTGTTGATACTTTAGGCTTTGCTCCTAATAAAAAGTGCGTATGACAAACTGTTATGATTCTCTAATTTTTACTTCATTTGGTGGGTTTATAACGAATGAAAAAATAAATGACAGTTTTGCATAAATCAAGAAGCAATTTGTCAAGAAAAGTTGGAAAATGTGTTGAAAATTTCAGGAAGTAGTGAGTTAAGGTCCACAGGAGTCAATAGCTTAATGCATAATAAAGGACGTTTAAGGAAATCTCTGGGAAAAGTTGGCGTGTTTTGTATTGTACTGGACGAGTCCAGGTGAATATCTCTGTCCGTGGTTCTGAAGCACTCGGATAAGCTCGTCCTGTGCAGTAACGCAGCAGTAACTCGTGTAAGAATCCAGACAGAGCAGTGCTGCGTGTTTGCCGGTGCATCTTGTCTGAGTGCTTTTGCTCGTCAGGTTCATCAGTGTAATTACACTGGAGTGGGCGGAACTACAAGTGCTGAAGAGCTGTTTTAATAGGCGGATTTACCGGGCTGTGCTTGTTCATATATACGATACATGGGAATAGATCAAGTGTGCTCATGTTGGATCCGATAAATCCTGGTATAAAAGAGCTGTACCCGATTTTTACTGTCTTAAAAATGTGAAAAACAGAACTAGGCCCATATTACACTATTTTCTGATCTATGTTATAATGTTTAATCATCACAAACAAACCTTTAGTTATATTTTTTTCATTCACACACATGTTTAACACAAACCCTGCATATTTAGTTCCTGTCTCAAACAAAAAGCACCTTGTGATGTTATGGGGACATACAGGAAATGCTCCACTGTGTTTTTAAGCTCCACACACCCTCATAGTGTCATAGCACTAAACATACAAGAGATTAATGAAAAGCAGCTGAAAGAAGATTTATCTTCTGTAATCTGACCCCTTTTTAACACACACACACACTCACACACACACACACACACTCACACACACACTCACACACATGCACGCGCACACACACACACACACACACATGCACACACACGCACACACACAGACACACAGACACACACACACAGACACACACACACAGACACACACACACACACACACAGACACACACACACAGACACACACACACACACAGACACACAGACACACACACACAGACACACACACACAGACACTCACACACACACACACACACACATGTTTTACAGCCCCGTCAGGTTGTCACTGTTTGTCCTTTCCTCAAATCCTGGTCTCTTTTTCTGGTGTCCTGCTCTTAATGTCCAAGACATATACATTTTATTTCTGATTTCGAGTTGAGGATTTAACCGTTACCACACAAAGGGAACCACAGAGCCCCAGTCCTGTGATCAGACCCACAGAGTGAAATGACTGACAGCGGAGAGAGAGACGCTCATTGGAAACGTGCACTCTCAAAAATAGTCACTTTAAGATGGGAGGAAATTCAGAGCTGTGCGGGGCTCTGGCCCCTTGGCGTCCGTGGAATTACCGCCAATGAATTGGATGATTTCAACTGTGGAATTGCCAATCCCCAGTGAACTAAGGATAAAAGGTCCAATCCAAGTACTAACCAAGCCTGGCCTTTCTTTTCTGAGCTCTGACAGGATCAGGCTTTGACAGGCTGCTGTGGCTTATACACAGTCTAAGGTTTACACATGTGTATTTCACTTGCTTCATGCATGTTTGAGCCGTTCTGTGAACCCTGTTGTCTGTATTTGAGGCTCCACAGCTGTTTTCACCTGTTTTAAATCAGACTTATTCTGCAGAATCCACTATTCACTATTAACCCTGTTATAGTTGTTTCCCCTCACTGTTCACTCACTCAGAGTTGTATTTGGAGACACTGACACAAATCAAACCTCTTTGTTGTGATGAAGCGTCGTCAGCTCCACTCGATGCTTTTCTAATGAGGAAGTTTCTTTTATTAAGTCGATTTGAAATGCAAAGTATAACAGAATGATTCATGAGTGTCATAGATTATAGCTTTATAGCAGACACAAGGGCTTCTTTAAAAGTAGGGAAAACTAGCATGCTACTGCACACTTCCTGACTACCGGACAATAAACTGCTTTCTAATTAGGTACAGATGCACTGCACTTATTACAACCTCAAGAGGTGCTTATGCACCTCTGTACAGGACCACAAATACACAGAGAAAACAACCAGGTACTTTAAATGTATTACTCAACCTTGAAAAATATTACGATTGGCTGATTATCTGTGAACACTCCGTCTCTTTATCCCCCATCTTATCTTATCTTCAGTTACACATTTAACCAAGCCATAACCATTAGCTTAAAAGCAGCTTCCTTATGAGGACGGGTGCTACTATTAAGAGACCATAGGCTTCCATTACTGAAGGCTGCGTCTAAAAGCTGCTCCTGTCCCCGGGCCCCGGGGCCATAGAGGGTCACATTGAAACACATGTGAGGCAGAAATACAGAGAAAAGCAGTAATAGACATAGCGGCGCAGTGGAGGACAAGAAAGACAGGAGACAGATGAAAGAGTGAGCAGAGAGACGGGGAATTGGAGCCTGTGGGCGGACGGGTCTGTGCTTTTATTAAGTCTATTTTTATGGGAATTCACCCCCTGGACTCAAGTAATATACGCAATATACAATGAACTATTTGTGTACTGGGCTCTGGAACTTTTCTGGTGGAGGCTTCTGGTGTTGCCACGATACTAAAACTCGATTCTCGATTCTCAATACTGATTCCGATACCACGGGGATAATAAAAAAATAATTTTCAGCATTAACATACAGCAGGTGCAGTGTGTAACTTTTTGGTTTTGGTTGTTTCTACGAGTATGTCACTGCTCTGCCTCACATTTCTTCAATTACAGGTGGTTTTATAGCTAAAAAATGTCATATTTAATGCTATACTGTGAAACATTATAGACAAAGCGATAACATCTCCATGGAGAAACATTTGACAGAGCCTCCACCAGAAAGGTTTCATCTTTAAAGTGTCGTCCTCATCAGTGGGATCCAGGGGTGTTTTTTTCCTTTATGGGCCACATATCAAAACCATAAACTACATAAATGGACATAGCACATTCCGAACAGGAAGTGTTCATGTGGATAATTCTGGCTCCATCACCTTTCCAATTGACTCTGGATAAATTGTCACCTCTGTCGCGTCATTTTGGTTTTAAAATAATAATATTAACTCACTCTACATGATCCTTGTGTTTTATTTTGCTATTTTGTCTGTAAATTCCTATTCCTAATATGAACCTCTAACTGCCGGCTTTGGTGAGCTTCATTTGACTGAAGCCAAACACTATGGGTGATGTCACTCACTTCTCTTTTCCATAATATAAGACCTTTAAAATATGAACTTTTGAACAAAATCCCATTATTAAAATATTGCTCCTTATCTAAGCTCCCCGGGCTCAGGCTCTGGGGCCTTGAATATTCTGTGTATTACAAATATGTAGAGGAGCTCCGAGTGCACATGTGCAGAGCAGTACAGGTGGCCTTGGATTCACTGCCTTGGATTCATTGCCTTGGATTCACTGCCTTGGATTCACTGCCTTGGATTCACTGCCTTGGATTCAGTGCCTTGGATTCAGTGCCTTGGATTCAGTGCCTTGGATTGTGTATTTGCCGGAAGCCGGAGCGACCGCTGCCTTTTCCCTTCAGGAATGAAGTTATTCAGTTATTGCAGATTTTAAAGATGGTGACACAACAGCAGAGCTCAGGTTCATATTCCATCCATTTTCTTCCCTTTATCCTGAGCAGAGTCGTGGGGGCCGCATTCTAAGCAGAGACTCCCAGACTTCCCTCACCCCAGACGCTTCCCCCAGCTCTGGGGGGACCTGGAGGCGTCCCACAGTTCCTCCAGTGTGTCCTGGGTCTTCCCTGGGGCTTCCTTCCAGTGGGACATGCCCAGAACACCTCCTGAGGGACGCGTCCAGGAGCCGTCAGAACAGATGCCTGAGCCTCCTCAGCTGCTCCTCTCCACATGGAGGAGCAGCGGCTCTACTCTGAGCTCCTTCCGTGTGACTGAGCTCCTCCCCCTCTCTCTAAGGGAGCGGCCGGCCTCTGCGGAGGAAACTCGTTTCAGTCGCTTGTATCTGTGATCTCGTCCTTTCGGTCTTTATCTAAAGCCCCTAAGTTGAGGGAAGGAGCGGAGTTTGGCGGTAAATACAGTGACTGCGTCGGGTTCACATGGGAACATATAACCCGGTCCCACACTGGAGCTGGACTCTCTGTAGTCTGGAGGCGTCGCTCCACAAGGCCTTTCAAAAACACAAAAACAAAACACACACAGATATTTGTCCAAACTTGTTGATGCAGAAGTGAAAGTCACAGAGGCAGAGCTGCAGGTGAGCCTCAGCTGCACTCATATAATGAGGCAGGTGCTGAAGCAGGTTCCGCCTTTAAGGACCATTCGGTTTGGACACAACAACAGCTCTCGTGCGCAGAGCAATCAGCATAAACATTACACAGCTTCTGAGGATGATGACATAGAGCCTGTTTCCATGGAGACAAGCAGGTGACGCCACCAGACCAGTTTACATGTCAGATCTAAGGAGTGGCAGGTCCATTCACCAAAAAAATATGTTTTTTTCTCTTTCTTATCGCAATACAAACAGATCTAACTGAACAAAATGCAAAAACACTGCAAAAACAAAATCTAGTCAACCTAAAATGACTTGGATTAAGAAAGTTTGACCATGATTTGAGTAAATTTCACTTGACAAGTCAATTTATGTGGCAGTGCAGGAAGATTTTTGGATTTAAAATATGAAAATACATCTTAATAAACTTAAAATAAGTAGAACAACGACTTTTTGCCCTTAAAATAAGAAATAAAATCAAGTGTTGCTTGAATTAAGAAAAAAAAACACTTATTAGACTGGCAGATAATTTCACTTGTCAAGATAAATCTACTCAAATAAAGTAAAATGTTCTTAATTTAAGTAATTTAAACTTACCTAGAAAACAAAACAATAACATCTCTATGGAGAAAAGCAGGTGTCAGGGTCCCCATCAGAAAAGTTACATAGTGCTCCTTTAAATGCATGTGCCTCAAATGGCAAATCGCTAATTAAAAACTGTATATTGTTGATAGTGATAATGAACCAGACCCTGCCTAAATCTGCCTAAATCTGGACTTCTTTTGTTTGTATTTGACTGCGTCTTGCACATACACACTGTACATACTGTATAAGACCCACATGAGTCTGTGCAGGGACATGACGGGACCCACAGCTACACTGGGCTCATCTGCACCCACAGTCCCACAGTCGTCACACTGCACAGAGACCAGGGCCACAGAGTCTAAACTGTGAGTCTACAGTGCAGCTCAGGGTCTTATTATCAGGATCATGTCTCCTACAGCCCAGAGCCTCCTGTGAGGAACAACTTAACGTCTAACAGGCCTAATTATCCCTGACAGAGACCAGAGGGTCCGCACCTCTCTGCTGTGACAGGGGCAGACAGGGGCAGGAGCTGTGACAGGGGCAGACAGGGCAGACAGGGGCAGACAGGGGCAGACAGGGCAGGAGCGGTGACAGGGGCAGACAGGGCAGGAGCGGTGACAGGGGCAGACAGGGCAGGAGCGGTGACAGGGGCAGACAGGGGCAGACAGGGCAGGAGCGGTGACAGGGGCAGACAGGGCAGGAGCGGTGACAGGGGCAGACAGGGGCAGACAGGGCAGGAGCGGTGACAGGGGCAGACAGGGCAGGAGCGGTGACAGGGGCAGACAGGGGCAGACAGGGCAGGAGCGGTGACAGGGGCAGACGGGGCAGGAGTGGTGACAGGGGCAGACAGGGGCAGACAGGGCAGGAGCGGTGACAGGGGCACACGGGGCAGGAGCAGTGACAAGGGCAGACAGGGGCAGCCAGGGCAGGAGCGGTGACAGGGGCAGACAGGGGCAGACAGGGCAGGAGCAGTGACAGGGGCAGACAGGGCAGGAGCGGTGACAGGGGCAGACAGGGCAGGAGCGGTGACAGGGGCAGACAGGGCAGGAGCGGTGACAGGGGCAGACAGGGCAGGAGGGGTGACAGGGGCAGACAGGGCAGGAGCGGTGACAGGGGCAGACAGGGCAGGAGCGGTGACAGGGGCAGACAGGGGCAGACAGGGCAGGAGCGGTGACAGGGGCAGACAGGGCAGGAGCTGTGACAGGGGCAGACAGGGCAGGAGCGGTGACAGGGGCAGACAGGGCAGGAGCGGTGACAGGGGCAGACAGGGGCAGACGGGGCAGGAGCGGCGTTAGAGGTGCACGAGGAAACTTTTCTGGTGGAAATCACGCTGCCTGTTTGTTTCCTGCTTTGCCTGGAATGTTCCACAGAATGACTTTAAGCAGGTTATGCTGCCGGGTCAAGTGTCAGGTCAGATCTGTGGAGAGGGGACCCAGGGTTTTTCAAGGTATTTTTAAATAGAAAAAATAAATTGGAAATGAAAATTTTTGTCCACATTGTGACAGGGGACATGCAAATACCTGTGTTATTGTGACAGAGTTTTAATAGTTCAGTACAGGACATAAAGCAGAAACGGCCTCATTATGAAGGTGATGATGTTATAGTAAAATAAAAAGCTCCATTAGCAGCAGGTCAAGATGTCCCAGAATAGTGTTGACGTGTTTGTAAAAAAAAGTCTCTGTATATATAGTCTACAGTATATATTTCTAATGGAGGGTCCGTCATAAACTTGTCTACGTGCAGATTATTATTATTATTTTATGTATTTAAAACAGGGACAGTGCACAGAAAACATTCATCTCAAAGAAAAAAGATTTAGCTACAAACTTCTTTCCATCTGCAGTCCTTGGGCAGGTACAAAACACATCGTTACATTAGACCAACTCTAACAAAAATTTCATCATTTAAATAACCACTATGATCATGAAACATAAAAAAATCTAAATAAATTCATCCTAATTTCCATGAATACAAGATTTCAAACTCATCATTATCTTCTAAACATTTAATTGTCCTCAGTATCCTCTAAGTTGTACGTTTACATACTGTATGTCACTGCTCTGCCTGGAATGTTCCACAGTGTGACATTAAACAGCTCTGTCTTACATTTATTCAATTACACTGGATTTATAACTCAAAAATACAGAGAAAAACATTCTGACTGTGAGCGGCGTCGCCTCTCCACAGCTCTGACCTGTAACTTGGTCTGGTTTGGTCTCCATGGAGATAGAAATGTTTAATGTTACACTGTGAAACATTCCAGCAACATTTCCAAGCAGACGGGCGCTTGATGGACGCTCTGCCGGAAACTTTCCGCAGTGGAACTTTAAGCACCTTTAAGCACCTTTAAGCACCTTTAAGCACCTTTAGGCACCTTTAAGCTTTCCATCCAGCACTTGTTGAGCGTTTGAGTCCAGTCACAGCTCTGCCGTCGCTGGGCAGGAGCCTGTTTTGGGCCCTAATCACTGGAGAGGAGCTGTTTCGAGGTCAGACAACAGCAGCTGAGCCCCTTTTAGTTCCTCCTGATGGATAAAGCTGAAGGACATAAGCCCAGCGGTCACTAACACACAGGCGCGTTTCACCTCCATTAAGCCTTTTCTGCTGGAGCTGTGAGCCAAACGTGCTCTTCATCTGCTGCACCTGCACATTCTGCCGTACAGGAGCTGACCTCAGCCTATTGGACTCTATATTTGTGTGTCCAGTTCAGCTTTTATCAGAAACATGACATGATGGCACATCCTGAAGCATGAGAAACTGCTATAAACTAAAATACTGAAACTACTTCATGACAACTGACACAATAACAACATAAACAGTATCATTAAAACGACAAATAACAGAATGTACAACTAATGAGCCACGGAAGTGACTTTGACCTTTTACAGCTCAAATCCGATCGTCTTACTACAAAAACAGCACATTTACCCACTTTTACAAAGAAATTGTAAATGTGATAAATATTGAGCCTCAAAATACATTATTCAGCTTTTATGTATTGAACAATAAGTTGATGTAGTGACAGGTCTATGCATAAAGTCACGATTTTCCATTTTAATGTTTAGTTTTTTACATTTCTATATTTAAAGGTGGAGAGTCTAACACCTTCTTGGCTCCATGAACATGTTATTGTCAGAAAGGTTTCACATTAACTCACACATATCCTTAAACTCACATTCTTGTCCCTGTAGAGAAATTTGTCCTTTGTATTTGACCCATTCTTCTCATCTGGAGCATCTTCTCAGCACAGGAACCCGTCTCCGGGACAGGCCAAAATGCATAGATTGGTAGGAGAAAGCCCCTTGACGTCTGCACTGTCTGTATTAAGGAGAATATCTAGGCGATGCAAAGAAGTACACTGACCTTTTAGCACACGTGGAGCTTTTTAAATTATTGATAATCGTATAGTAGGATGATGATGAATGTTTAAAATACAATGAGACCTGAAGTCCTCCAGGTCTGTTTTAAAGCCCCCCCCTCAGTGTCCTATTTGAATGTGTAATGAAGTCTCGTATATTCTGTCTCCTGTGAGAAGTGGTTTTGTTCTGCACGTGTCACAGTGTCAGTCCTGTCCAATCTCCACACTCCACTTCACCTGGAATATTCATCAGGATTCGGATTGGATTTATTCATCTCTTACATTATGAATTTTCCTTGGTTCCTATATAGATTTATTATCATATATGGAGTTCTCCAGCACAAACCCAGCTCAAGTTCACACTGAGGGATTGACTCCAGAGTCGATATTACAATTCTGTGAGGTTTTAATTGTTAACACAGACTTAGATTGTCACTTTTTATTGTTTTCAGTGCATTATTTGCTAAAAACGTCTAAAAATGCTTAATTCATATCAGTTACACTTTTGCTTTCTCCTTCCCTTCTCCTCCAGTGCGATCACAACACAAGCACATTCATTTAGTTAATGAAACTACTGCACATCACATCAGATTTGTGAAGTTATAGTGTGTTGTTTTGTGTCCTGCTCATGTATATTCATGACAAATGGCCGTGTGGGAGCGTGGGTCACACAGCCTCGTGCTGAGCCTTGTACAGAAGATGTGCTCTTGTACTGCTCACTGTGAAGAGGGTGGAAAAGTGCTCAGGAGAAATGGGACTCACACACACATGGATGACAATGGATGACAGATAAAACCTCGTCTGGTGTGTTTTGATGAGTTAGAACATGGTGGACAGATCTAAATGTTGTTTTTTAAATGATCTCCCTTTTAAATGTGGCGGTCTGAGAGGGTTAGAGGTTCTGAGAGCTCTCAACCAAAGTTACAATGGTTTCCTCTCCTCATTTACACTGTCAGAATTAGTGCTTTGTGCCTGTTTGAGGAATCTTTATTCTCCTGCCTTCAAGATGTCATTATTCCTGAAATCCTGTTTTTATACGCATTGCTATTTATTTATTTTCATAAATGATGATATGTTGTTGCTATCACAGGTTAGCAGACAAAAGAATACGGGCTTTAAGTAGCTTGAAATGAGCTGTGTAAATTGAAGGTGTCATTATCATTATTATATTATGCACAATTGGCTCTTAGGAGCTTTAAGCCATGTTATAATGTCGTTACTTCATCAAAAACAGACCTGGAGTTGTGTTTTGTTTCATTCACATGTTTGAGTAACACTTTATTATTAGTCTGTCTACATCTCCAACGCTTAAATGCTCTGTTCCACCTTGTGAGGTCATGAAGCAGTAATTTTGAAGTTAACAGCTCCTTTTACCTTTTGTTCAGTAGAGATGATCCAAACTATTCGAGATGTGTGGAGCACTTCCTGTTAGGGTGACCAGAATTTTCAAAATAAAAACTGGGACATTCACATTTTTTGTTGGTTTGTAATAATAAAATAGGGAAACGAGAGCGTAATTAAGGGAAATTGTTGTGCAGAGACCACTCATGACGAACATATGAGCCAATACAGTCACATTTTCTTTGTGTTTTGGTCATTTTTAAGCAATTTTTTTGTATTTTACCTAAACAAATGACAATTTATGCCTCTTTTGACTGTTGGCAGGGATCAGATCAGGTCAAAAATAGGGACAACTGAGACATTTTTCTATAAAACTGGGACAAATCACTGGTTTTGGGTGAATCCACTGGGACAGGGGACACAGGGCTCAAAACTGGGACTGTCCCGGGTGTTTTCTGTTTGAGAGAGAAATCATCGGAAATGTGCAGCTTAATCTGGGCTCTTTAACCTTAATGAAGTCCTCAGTAGCATTTAAAAAGTGATTGTTTTGAGTGAGTTTTTGGATGAGGCCGTGGACTTTGTCTCTTAAATGTTTGTGACAGGAGCCATTTGGGGCCTTTAACATCAGCTTAAGTAACTCTGCCTCCGAGTATTTACACTGTGTTTATGTGGGGAAAGAGGGATGAGGCTGCAGGAAGAGAGGAGACAGAGCGGAGGATACGAAAGATTTATGAGCAGAGGAATAGGAGTGAAATGGCGTTCTTCCAGGAAATAGACTGGCCCACAGATATGGTTTTCAGTCCAGATTTACAGTAAATTAAAGGCAGTTTGATGCAGAATAAATAGAGTCGTCTTGACGACTTTGGGTGAATCCTTTTTGTTTATAACTGTTAGCACTGGTGTCCTAGACTGTACATGTATAAATGGACATAGTTATCCTGCGTTCCAAACAGGAAGTGAGCATGGGCATGGTTCTGGCTCCATCGATTCTGGCTCCAATTAACTTTCTATTGATAAAGCGTCGCCCCTCTCTCTGCAACTGCTGCTGTCAGACTTCTCATTTTGGTCTTAAAATGTTCATATTAACTCTACATGATCCTGGTGTTTTTATTAGATTTTTTATTCTGCAAATCAAGACATGAATTCCTAATATGGAATTTGCTCCTATAGCTGCTATCCTCGATGAGCTTTGTTTGACTGGAACTGAACGCTGTAGGTGACGCCGCACTCCCTTAGTCCACTTTTTCTACAGTCTGTGGTTGGTGTGGTCCATTATAGGACTTATGGGCTTGGTTCAGTCCTACTTTAGACCTGTCATAGACCTGGTTTAGATCTGAGGTTGTCAAAAGTATTGAAATTGAGACGCTAATTGGTACTAAAACTAGAATTGAAACTCATTTGAGCAGGTATTGATACTAAAATGTCACACAAATGGACCTTGTAAAGTGTTGTAAAGTGTATTTTTAGACATGACTTTTTAGACTTTTTAGACTGGATTTGCGTTCATCTCATTATAAAACGTACTCAGATAACTCCGCTGTCTGTTACTTAATCTTTGCGTAGTTGTTTTCATTTTGCTTGACATCTTTTGGTCTTTTGACTTTGGAAAATGCTCACACGTTTGGCAGATTGTGTTTCCCCATTACAGCGTTGGTCCCAGGTTAAGTGGCCTCAGCATTATCCGAGCCTCAGACAGTTTGGAGTCAGCTCAGTCAATGCCCCTCGGCCCAGGACAGGAGCCGATCACAGACCAGGGCCAGTGCATCAGGGCTCACGGAGGAGCTGTACCCGGCTATAAAGACTGAGCTAATCTGTACCCGGCTGTAAAGACTGAGCTAATCTGTACCCGGCTGTAAAGACTGAGCTAATCTGTACCCGGCTGTAAAGACTGAGCTAATCTGTACCCGGCTGTAAAGACTGAGCTAATCTGTACCCGGCTGTAAAGACTGAGCTAATCTGTACCCGGCTTTAAAGACTGAGCTAATCTGTACCCGGCTTTAAAGACTGAGCTAATCTGTACCCGGCTTTAAAGACTGAGCTAATCTGTACCCGGCTTTAAAGACTGAGCTAATCTGTACCCGGCTGTAAAGACTGAGCTAATCTGTACCCGGCTGTAAAGACTGAGCTAATCTGTACCCGGCTGTAAAGACTGAGCTAATCTGTACCCGGCTGTAAAGACTGAGCTAATCCAGGAGGTCCACGGTTACGACTGTTTCATATAGTTAAGGCAACTGTTTGATGAAGTTATCCAAATCCAAATCAAGAAAACCTCTGGGGCTGTGTGACCAGTTCAGAAAAGAGCATTCAGTTGTCTAGCTTCATCTTCTTAGACTACTGTATGTATATTATCACTTTGCCTAAGGTAGGGTTGCCAGGGATGTTCCGCAGTAGGGCATTAAACTTATGTCTCAAATATTTATTCACTTACATGTGTTTTATTGTATTCTTACTGTGGGTTGCGTTCGCCTCGCCACAGATTTGACCCATATCGTGGCCTGGTGGCAGCACCTGATTGACTCCAGATATAAAAGACTGTGGTGAGCAGTTGGTGAACTCTCCACCAGAAAAGTTACGCAATGCACCTTTAAAGCCTCGAGCCTGCTTTAACGTTATAACCTGGGACACCCACGGGTCTTTATGTGATCATTTGCATGTTGTAAATCTCAATATTGATCCTAAACGACTTCATAAAAGAAACAGGTCCTGATGGGAGCTGTAAACGTCACCGTAAACTTCATCACAGTAAAGAGCTGTGAAGTCGTTGGGATCTCCAGTGGATAACTGCACATCACGCTAGCATCAGTGGAATTTTAAAATTGTTTTTTTTTTTTTTTTCCAAAATGAGTATATGACGCTGCCCAATCCTACGCATATTACTGAAAATACAATTGGAGAGTGAACTCAGTGAACATCTTATATTTCAGTCAGTTCTATAGACTGTCTGTGGTCTATTAACATTAAACAAATGACAAAAGAATAAAAGGATCATCCCGCAACACTAATGTTGCTCTAATGAAGTGGGCTTGGAAACCACTGGTGTGGAGAGTCTGGCAGATCACAACAGGCTCGAGCGACGTGAGACGAGAACGTGAACAAATGCAGGACATTTTCAAGTTTAATCTCATTAAATTTACTGCAGAGTAAATTAGTGTTGTCACGATACAAACATTTCAAACTCGATTTCAAGGAATAGACTCAATACTCAATACTGATTCTGATACCGTGATAAAAAAAAACAAAAAAACAACACTATTTATTTAGACAGTAGAATATAATTTTCAACATTAAATCGTGTTACTTTCCTTTCTATTCCCACGTGGTTTTATCTGTGTGATCCCTCAGTGCTCCAGGGGCGTATTCTAGTCTATGAGCTCTTATACTTGTTCTGATACAGTTCCAGATCATTCTAAAGCTTCAGTAAAGCCTCATTTCCGTCCTGTAACTTTTTTAGTATCTGATTTGCGATACTTGTGATATTTGCGATACGACATTTGCGATATTTGCTCTAGTTTCTCAGGCCGGTTCCATCAAATTGAAAATGACTGTATTTACAGATACACCTTTTCTATGATGGACACCCACTCATAACTCTATGAATTGCCTCTTCATTCCATGTTTCTACAGTTCTAACTGTGTGTTTTGGCTGATCCTCTGAGTCCAGGGCTTCGGGCGGGTCATGGAAAGTTAACTGTGCGTTTGTTGTTATTTTTTGCATTAATGGCTCTTCTGTGCAGAGGGAGACTAATTATCTTATCGTTGAAAGGGAGTTAAAAAGTGCTCCCAGTGGGAAACTCAGCATGTTAAATCAATGAGGATTTGTGCAGCTGCTACACAAATGGCCCTCGCTGGTCTGAGCTAATGCAGGCCTGACTGATGGAGCTGATGGATGGGCTCAGACTGTGCTGTGACCATCACTAAAGTACATGCAAACTGGGAAATAGTTTTGCATGTTTGGGTGATTAACAGGGCGGTGAATCTCATTCTGTCATAATCGCTGCAGTCAGCTGCAAAAACAATGTAATGTAAAACAAATGAATAACAATAATGCAGAAAGTCTCATGTAACGTTTTTCCAGATGCTCAAAGTCGCTTTACAATTTGGTGGATTATTCATTCACTCCAAACGATGGTGATAAACTACTATTACTGCACACAGACTCAGGGGTGAGGCCAGTCTGGACCATCCGCCATCAGAGGTCTAAAATATTACTAAATAAATAATAAAATACAACACTAACTACAATACTAAACACAATCGATGTTCGCTGTAAATACTGCCCCACTTTAACTGTGGCTTTTAACTGTGTGTTTTAATTGTATTTCATTTGTTTATGTTGTTGTGAGGGGCCCTTGGGCAGAAAGGCGCCTAATAAATAAAATGTATTATTATTATTATTGGTGAAGTGTCTTGCCTAATGACACAACAGCTTTTGTCACTGGGTCTCCACACCAGGGATTTCCAGCGGTCTCCCGGCAAAGTACTAACTCAGGGTTCGAGGGTTCAAGGTCGTTTATTTGTCATTGAAGTGTGTGAAAGAAACACATGACCCAACGAAATGTGTTCCTCAAGCCCAGTGACCAAGAGAGACAAAAACAATAAGAAATAAGCAATATTATAAGTACATCAACTATGGTTCGGTTGAATGAACATGGACATTTTAGTAAAATCTTGGGCACCTGCTTTTGATTGAAATGCTGTGACAGGTTTGACGGTTTTACTAAAACACAGTTGAGATCAGTACATTGGGAAAATTATTTGTAACAGGTAAAATAAATTAAATCCAATGGGTAAAATAAGTGAAATTTGGAAAATCAGAGGCTTGTCACATGACTGTTTTACTGTAGGGTTTAGGTATTTCTTTTAAAAAGATTTTCTAAACCTTTTTTTGGTATTGTATATTGGAGTCTCCATATTCACTATATGTGCGTCATGCATAGATACAGGTCATTTCTTAAATTGTATTATCCCTTTGGCCCAGAGTAATGTGCTGCTGTCTGTTATATGTTACAGGTTAAAAAATGCTCAATAAAATAAAAACTTGAATTACAAAAAGAAAAAAGTACATCAACTAAGCATCAACTAAGCCCCACTGAGCTTCTGAGATCTGATGAGATAAAGTTTTGACAAACAGGTTCGTGTAAAACAACAATACAACAAACTATGAATTAAAATGGCTGCTTTTATGAACCAGAAAATATGAATCACCATGTTTGGATCATTATATTCTTATGTTTATCTGTTTCTTTTCATTCAGTTTGCTATAGTTTTTTCAATCCAATCTAGTTTGATGTGTCCAGCACACAACCTCAATAAACACATTGCCGGTCGGAGTAAGAGCGGTTCAAGGTGGATAAATGTGGTTCACAGGGATAAATGTGGTGAAATGCTTTTTTCATTTGCAGGCACCAGCAGAAACCAATCACCAAATTTGAACCAAATGGCCTCCCCCGGTTAATGGCGCTATTCACAAGATACAATGGCCACTTCCTTTTTATGAGACCATTTCCTCCATTAACAGGAGCTGCACCACATCAACGGGACTTTGAAGTTATTTATTTATTTCATCTCGAGTTTCTGTGATCTCAAACTCTCAGACGTCTCCCTTTTAATCCACCGCAGCTCTCAACACCGAACGTTTAGCCATCAAGGTGACTTTTTGGGCGGTTCTGATCCCTCTTGCTGACATCCATTCTCGTGCCAAAATGTTGACAGGACATAAGTGATATTCAATAGGTGTAATAAATCGAGCGCTATGGCAGGACTCTTTCTGCTTGTTCAATAGAAAAACACAAACTGAAACTGGGAAGTGGGCAGTGGTTCAGAGCATCGATCTAAGCTGTTATTAAGCTCACTTAAATATTGTTGCATTTGTCCAGTTTGGACAAACACTGACTGCAGCATGTGATGGGAAAAGCCTGGGTTCACTAATGCAGTCACAAAAGATTAGTTTTCCTCTGATGTTTCAATTGATACTTCGCAGGGACGTCACTCTGGGGCCATAGACACACTTCGGACACTCTTTCGATTGTCCAAAAACACAAAATGGATTTAAATAGGACATTTTCAGGAGCCTGTGATCAATATGAAGGTTCATGGTCCTGTTTAGGTGTTTGATTTTCAACAAAAATGTGAAAGTGACTAAAAATCAGCTCCCCTGTTGCAGATCCTTCTGGTCAGATTGTGTTTGAACTATTCTCAGATTAAAGTCTAACAAGTCTCAGACAGAGCAGTGTTTCCAGTTAGCATCACACTCCAGGGATTGTAGATGAAATCAGCAAAGTTTGAACATGTCCCTACAACATTTGTGTCTGTTTTTGTCTTCTCGTTATGACAGCAGAGGTGTTGCCTGTTGAATCATTTCTGTCAAATATTTTATGACATTTCAAATCTTTTTCCTCAAACAAACAGTGACTATGTTCAAATCAAATGAGTTTTTATTGATAACAACAGAAGGTAGTTCATTTTGACTGGTTTACAGGGATCCAAAGTTATGCGTGGAAATATTCTGAACATCCTCATTCTTCACTTTGATGAGTTTTTGTGTGTTGATCTGAAAGCAAAATAAGATCCACACGTCACACGCAGGGCTCTACGCTAACTTTTTTTTTCAGGAGCACATGTGCCCCTAAGTGAAAAATTTTAGGAGCACAGAAAAAAAAATGGGGGCACAAATAGGTTTTCATTTCGAACGATTATTACAGTGCAGAACTTGCGCACACCAACTTATTTGAATTGATGTAATACAAAAAACAAAAGAATTATTATGACTGTACTTTTCCTGCATGATCGCAGTGTTTTTATAAATCTATCTTCATTTTATCTGATTAATATTTAGACTTAAAATAAGCCAAATAAACTGTACTGCACTGAAACACTGTGGCCCTTTTTTGGACCTTCACCCACAGTTTGAGAACCTCTTCTTTAAGAGAACTTCCACTGGCACTTTACACAAAACTGCTTCAAAGTGAAAAACATAGGTAAGATTTTTAAACCTGTATTTTCAAATTCCTAGGTGAAGTTACTTTCTCTTCCTGGTTTTACAGTGGTTTTTAGCCTCTGCACATTTACCAAACTAAACGCACATTGTGACAGAGTTATTTGGCATTTTCGTAGGCAAACTTCAGCCCACATATCACCTGCTCTGTGCTGTGGGTCTGCTCTGTGCGGACACTGACAGAAAATTAGTATTGGCGTATTTGACCTGTGACGGAAGGATAGGTGGGATACCTGCCCTGTGACGCACATTGGTACACGAGGGTGCGCGCTGTGGACAAGCCGCGCGCTGCGGAGTCTGTGCTGACGGGCCGCACAGTGTCTGCGGGCTCCAGTGCACAGGCCGCAGAGAGACGTCCCGCGTGGTCACGCACACGGTACAAGTTTATTGCAGCGGCCGTAAGGAAATATGATCACACTCAGTATTCAGACCTTGAGTCCGTGATAAGACCGAGTCCAAATGCGCTCGAGACAAGACCAAGACAAAGCTCTCGCTTTAGCTGAGAAGGAAGTTCAGCGGTGTGGGAGTGTTTACTGAGTGGTGGGGCAGGTGTGGGTCCTGCTGCGGGGCGCTCCTCGTTGAAGGGGGAGTGGGTGTGTTTTGAAGCGGAGTTTGTTCGTATGAGTGATATCGGCCACATGCGGAGCTCGTACGCTGGGGTCAGCGCTCGCGCTGGGAAAGCGTGCGGCGCTTTAGGGGTGATCCAGGCTTGGGCACGATTCTGAAGTCCTAGTGTGAGTTTGCCCCTAATGTTTGATACATTTAGAACATTTAACTTGTCACGTTACGTCTGTGCGCAGTTCTCCTTACTGTGGCTGCAGAAGCACTCGCACTGGTGCGACTGTTTTATTTTCCTCGTTCGCACGACGAAATATTTACTCGCAAATGCGAGTGAAATGGGCGCACTGTAGAGCCCTGGTCACACGCCGAAAACTTAAGCCGGTGATTTGCCATAAAGCCAAAAGTCGTTGTTGTTGCTGCGTTCACACTGTCTCAGTTTGGTCCTCATTTCATCTTGGCTTAGTCCTGATCTAGAGTGGGTTTAGTTTAGTTGGTTTTAGGAAACTGTGGTGCCCAATGAGATCTGACGTCACTGTAAACATCACAACAAAGAGCCGTGAAGTTGTCCGCACCTCCGATGGACAAACCTGCAGCTGGTTAAAGGCTCTGAACTGAATGAATGTTGATTTTGCATAACAGGTCCGTCCTAAAGTCAGTTTCCTTTGCTGACCTTTCACCCCCCTCCTCTGTGTCCTGTAGGTACTCATTCCAGGACGAGGAGGACATGTTCATGGTGGTGGACCTTCTTTTGGGAGGAGACCTGAGGTACCACCTGCAGCAGAACGTGCACTTCTCCGAGAGCACCGTCAAACTGTACGTGTGTGAGCTGGCCCTGGCCCTGGGATACCTGCGCACCAAGAGGATCATCCACAGGTACGACGCCTCGACTCGTACTGTGTATCGCACAAAATGGTCATCAAATCATGTCCGAATGCTGTTACCATTAAACACATACTTGGAGTTGTGTTTTTCTATCATTTACACATATTTTCTTTAAATGTATTCAGTGTGTTGCCAGTCAGTTGAGAAAACCTTCCCTTTTGCAATGACAATCTGGCCAAGAGGCAGAATATAAACTCTCACACATCCATCAAAATACGAGACATTTGTAGATTAAAGATATAAAGCAGTTAAAATTGTGTGAACTGATCCTGTAAAATACTCTGGATTGGAAATTCTAAGGATGAATGATTCTAGTGAAGGCATAAAAAAAACAATATCTAGATTAAATTAAGAACATTTTACTTTATTTGAGTAGATTCATCTTGACAAGTAAAATTATCTGCCAGTTTTTTTTTCTTAATTCAAGCAACATTTCATTTTATTTCTTATTTCAAGTGCAAAATGTTGTTGTTTTTCTTCTTTTAAGTGTAGCAAGATGTATTTTCATATTTTAAGTACAAAAATCTTATTCCACTGCCAAATAATTTTACTTGTCAAGTGAAATTTACTCAAATCAGGATAAAACTTTCTTAATCCAGGTCATTTTATCTTGACTAGATTTTGTTTTTTGCAATGTGTGGAGTTTAAAAACACAGTGGAGCAGATCCTATATCACCACATGACGTCACAAGGTGGAACAGTGTTTTCTGTTTGAGAGAAGAACTCATCCTAAATGTGCAGCTTTTGTGTGTTAAACATGTGAATGAAACAAAACACAACTCCAGGTCTGTTTGTGATGAGGAAACAACATTATTCCAGACTAATACTAATCAGAAACTAGTGCGATACGTGTCCTTTACACTGTCACTTTTGGACGTCTCCCTGGCTGTTTTCTTGAATAATATTTCTCGATGGTTCTCCGTGCTCTGCTTTGCCCAGAGGGTCTCTCTGGCGTGAAGGTCACACCTGACACATCTCTTTAGTCTGAGGCTCTGGTCATCAGAAAATGCACACGTTCCGTCTACACTCCTCCTTCAATTTGTGAAATGCAGGTGGAGTGCGCCTCCAGCACAAAATAGTGCAAAGTCAATGAGTCTGGTGGCCAACAAGAGAGTGGCCCAGGTTTATTATTTTAAAATGGTTGTTTTTAGCCATGAGTGAACCTATTAAGTCCATTATGATGTGAGGAAAATGTGCTGATGTGGAATGCATCGCCACAGCACTGCAGTATATGAGTTTACTGGCTGAATAGACGTATTGTACATGTAATATAATTTAATTGTACCACTTGTGTTGAGTAGTGTTGTAAATAATGTTAGCAAGATACTAGTACATGCAGATAAATACTGACAAATCCTATGAACAGGACAATGTCGGACATTTTTCCTGAATAGAGGTATTTGCTTTTTACTTCTATTAGAGCTCAGTTACAATTTCACAATAATTCATGATTACCAACACTGTCACTGAAACATGTGTGAAATCCCTCAGTCGTCCAGGTAGAATCCACGGCAAAGGAGAAAGTTCATATTGTCAGCTGGACAAGAGTCTTTGGTCGAAGACGTTTTGCCGCACGGAAGACGCAGCTGAGGAGCGGCGAAACGTCTTCAGCCAAAGACAGTTGACACATTTAACTTTCTCCTTTTGTTATTCCTGAGACAGTTTCCAGGTCTGGGCAGTGGTCGTCCTGTTTGAATGCTTGGAAAGTAACATTGGAGAAAAACTTTACTGTTATTGACAATAAATATGAATGAAAGAGTGAGGATAAGTATCACCAATGTACTAGTTTGGAACTTGGACACTTTGGATCAGGTTCTACGTGAGCAGAGCGGTGCCAGCGGTTATCGTAAAAGCCAAAGTTACCTACCGGTGTTTACCTCAAGATGTCACTGAGAAAAACCCCAGTGACAGAGGAACTTAAACTCAGTAAGCAGAGGCTGTGGCTATAATTACGGATCAGCAGAAACAACCAAATAAATGGACGAGGGTTTTTTCAGAGGAATCAGGAAGTCACTCCACACGCTGATGGAGGAGACAGCTGCAGCAAAACTAAACTCTCCAGATGATTGAGGAGGTGAAATGGCAGAGAATTTTAAACACAGAGAAGGACAAAAACTCAAAATCGAGCAGTTTACAATCTGCTGACCACCTTCATCTGTGAGGGGCAGAGTTTACGAAGAGAGGGGCTGATTTGAGAGACTGATGAAGGGAATTATGAGCCGTCTACAGGAGCATCCTCACGCTGTGGACTAGAGATCCAATCAAATACTAATCAGGTTCTTAACAGTGGAGAAGGAGAGTCAATGAAATGACAACAGTGGGGAGTTTTACTTTAATTATCCTCCATTTGGGGCAGGACGTATTTAAGTCAGTGAGGTGTGAATCCTGGTGTCTCAGGCCAGTAACAGAAAACTGAAAGTGGCTTCTGGATGGGAGCAGAAATGCCTTGATTTTTAAGGTCCCATTTTATGCTATTTTATGATCTATGTTATAATATTGTTTCCTCATCACAAACAAACCTGGAGTTCACACGTTTAACCCACAAATCCTGCATCTGTGTAAAATCCCTCAGTCGTCCAGGTAGAATCCATGGCAAAGGAGACAAAATGTATTTAGCTGAATACGTACGAACTGTAAATGTGTCACTGTAAACAAGAAGAGTGTAAACACAAGAGTAAACACAGTATACAGTCTATTTTGTCCTTACATCTAGCGTTGTGTTATTTTCCTTTTGGAGAGTCTGTCAAATGCTTTTTCTCCAATGATGATGTTATTCCTTTGTCTGTGTTATGACCCAGCTCTGCTCGGGACCGCGGAAGTAACAAAAATAACCAAGATGTAAAATGGAATAAATAAGGTAATTTAATTAAAAGGAATGTACAAGGTAAATTAAACAAAACAGGCTAAAATATGTACATAAAAGAACCTAAACTAAAAAAAGAACAGGACAACAAGTTGTGCCAAAAACGAGTCACGTGGGCTCACACAAAAAACAAGTGACTAAACTAAGGGACACAAACAAAACTAAATCACAAGTGTCTCAAAGTAAAATCACATAAACCCACAAACAGAATCACGTGACAAAACAAAAGGCACAAAACCGAACTAAACTGACCAAGTGTCTCAACACACAAAGTCACGAACCAGTACAAACAAAGTGACTGACAGAAAGAGACACAAACACAAAATGGCACCGGCCACAAAGGCCACAGCCCCAAACAGGTGAATCTGCTTAAACAGGGGGAGGAGTCTGGAGGTGAGGGAGGAGGAGTCTGGAGGTGAGGGGGGAGGAGTCTGGAGGTGAGGGGGGAGGAGTCTGGAGGTGAGGGGGGAGGAGTCTGGGAGTGGCTGAGGGCTGAAGTTCCACCAATCAGGGACCAGGGCTCAACCAGCAGGAATCCAAATGACAAAAGAAATTAAAGCACACAACACATCAAAGAACTGGAGGCCTGGGGCCGTAACAGTCTGGAATGTTCCACAGTATGGTATTAAACCTTTCTATTTCCATGGAGAACAAACCAGATCAGGTTACAGGTCAGATCTGTGGAGAGGCGACCCCGCTCACAGTCAGATACATGTCTTTCAAGGTATTTTTGAGCTATAAAAGCACCTGTAGTTGAATAACTGTAAGGTAGAGATGTTTAATGTCACACTGTGGAACATTCCAGGCAGAGCAATGACATCTCCATAGAAACGAGCAGGTGTTGGAGCCCCAGCCAAAAAATGGCATGCAGTTTTATCACTCTTGGCTCTACAGCTTGTCAGTGCAGTCCTCTTTCGTTCCCGCTCCCTCCTCTCGGACCTGACCTCCCTGCTCCTCTTCTTCATCACACAGATTTGCATGAGGAGCACTTCCTGTGTGGTGACTAATCGGACATGTCACCGCGCTGTAAAACCACCATTTATCAAAAACCCACAAGACAAATTAGGCCATTTCACTTAACCAACACCACTCGCTCTTGTCCGTGCTTCAAAACCTCCAGCGGACAATAGGACGAACACGTATCACGCTCCAAGTGCTGCAGTGTCTGTTCTCCGCTTACTTATCCGTCCTCATCAGGAACTTAGAGCTGGGTTTTGTTTGAGTAAACTTTTATTATCAGTTTGTCTACATCTCCAAAGCTCTAAACGCTCTGATCCACCTGAAGTGATGTCGTGAAGCGGTGGTTTTCAATTTACCAGCTGCTTTTTACATGTTCAGTAGAGATCGACAATCCCAGAGTAGAAATTATCCAAATGATTCTAAAGAAGGTATTTGGAGTTTAAAAACACAGTGGAGCACTTCCACATGACATCACAAGGTGGAACTGGGCGCTTTCTGTGTGTAAATGAATGTGTGAATGGAACAAAACACAACTCCAGGTCTGTTTTTGATGAGGAAACAACATTAGAACAGGTTAGAAAACAGTGTCATATGGACCCTTTAAAGATGCATCATTTTACTTTCCCCATGGAGGGTCCGACACCTGCTTGGCTGCACAGGGATATTATTGCATTACCTGGAATGTTCCACACTATATGGGATTAAACATCTCTTGGTCAGTGGTTGGTGACCTGATCAAGTTACAGGTCAGATCTGTGGAAAGGCAGTCCCCCTAACAGCTAACAGTATGTTTAATATTTCCAGCTGATGAAATTAAATACAAAAATAAATAAAAGAGATAATAGATCATTTTAATGCACAATGAAGAACACTGTTGTGGAAATATTTAGGTGAGAATGAAATAAAGACTTGTCTTTTTGGGGTTTCATTTTTTTGCAAGAGAAAGAGCAGAGATAGAAGAGAGTAGATCAGAAGAAGAAAGATACACTGGGTTTTCTATAGAGGCACAAAGGGATCTTCAGGTCATCATGATATAAACATGAGGGGAGGACTGGACAGTGAGGGGAAGCACCTGGGAAAGGAATGATAGTTTAGATGGAAAAGTACTGACTGAAGCTGGGTCAGATAATCATAACAGTAAATATGTCCAAGAACATGTTAAAATCTATTTTGCTCCTACAACATCCCAGGTCAAGCTGAAACATCTCAAGCAGGTGGCAGATCCTCCACCAGAAAAGGGTCACAGCACCAAACCCTGAGGCCCAGAGTCTGACATTTTACACAGTTGTTCCACAGCTTCAGCAGTGAGTGTAGTGAGCCACACATGCCCAGGATGAAGTTTGCCCAAGTCACAGTCTTTATTATTTAGTTGTTTTTTTTTCAGGCAAAAAAATTCAGATTTTAGACATGTTTGAATGTCTGTACTGTAAGTTATCTGCACTCACAGTCTTCATCTGCAGATCTACAGAAACTAGAAGGTCTGAGCTTTAAAATGATGCGTCACACAAACCTGTGGGTCTGAGGTTTCCTTTAATAAGCTGTGACCTGTGGGTTTGTGTCTCTGTTGTGCGCAGACAGAATTAGGCGAGTGGCGACAGGTTAAAAGGCCATATTACGATATTATTTTCTGCTCCCAGTTATAATGTTGTTTACTCATCAAAAACATACCCGGGGTTGTTTTAACAGAAAGTTGTTTACTGGAAAATGTAAAAGTGAAAGTACAAACCTGAGGCGCACTGACTGAATATATTAAAAGTCCTTTATCATATGGAGCAACAGCAGGACGGTCGTCCTCAGGGCGAACGGGCGAAGGACGAAGACCATCCTGCTGCTCTCTGAAGATTTGAAGTTCAACTCTCGTAGAGCAGCTGTACGGCCACTTTTCACTTTTTTATGACCCAGTGAAGTGCTTTACCTCTTTATCCTCTTTATCCTCTTTATCCTCTCTTCATCTGAAATCTGGGCTTGTGCATCGTTTTATTCACACATTCAACACACACATGAGTTCATCTCTCAAACAGAAAACATACAGGAAGTGCTCTACTGAGTTTTTGAGCTTCTTTTGAGGAGGTAACAACGTTCTGCCATAACTTAAATCTCAGCAGAGTCAGATTTGTGTCATATAGAACCTTTAACAAACACATCGCCAGTAACTAGGATTGAAAAAGGGAAATTTGATTCTCAGGTGTTGGAGTCATTTTTTTCCCAGTCCAATCAAAGTCTCGTCCATCAGTGTTTCATTATCCTCAGACAGGAGAACGTAATTTCCCCTTTCACCTTTCGCCTGGATGAATGTAATGAGTGTGTGAAACATGATTATAACTGGTCTATAGTTATGGTGTTACGCTGGTTTCACAAAGAGAATATCTGTAGTATCAGAAAGTTATGATACGACTGCCAAGTTATTTTTTCTAGTGGTCGTCTGTTCTTTATGAAGTGACCATAAAAACTGCTCTTGCCCCGTACAAATACATCATATAAGCAGCTCTTGAGGTCAAAATAAGTCTGCTGTGTGCTGCCTACATCTAATTACAAAGTGTTTTATAATCAGGAAGTGCTCTGTTAGCATGCTCTGGTTTCTGAGAGCTGTGAAAAGTGCTTATAAACTCATCGTGGTGAATAATAAAGATGTTCTGAATGCAGAAGGGAATAACTTCGGATCACTGCAACACGTAAAAATCAGGTAGAAAACCTTTAATATTCAAAGGTAAATTGTAATTAGTTATGAAGAGATGTGACATTTATTTAAAAACACAAATATTAGTTCACAGTGCATCCTAAATGTAAGTCCAAGTTACTTTTAGGTCTGTACTAGATTTTACAGTCAAAACTTTTTTACTTTTACTTTACTACATCTGAGAGCTGAAAAGCCTGAAGATTTATTTTTAATATGTTTCTCTGAGCAAAAAACAAAACAAAACAAATTAAAGCAGCTCAGAAATAGAACTGTCCAGTCAGTTGCTTCTGCTCAACAAATTCAGCGAAAATCCTTCTCACTGCATTTGACGTGAGTTATACGACCTCAAAATCTGCGTGAAATACAATGAAATAGGTCCTGAAATACTTTTACTGATATGTTTTCATTAATTCTCTTTTTTTTATTTGAGCATCAATTATCCCAGTGGTGCAGATCAAAAACAACAACTGAGGCGTCCAGAAAAGAAAGAGCAGATCAGACGCCCAAAAGGAGCAGAAGAAAGAAGCTTTACATTAAACTATCTGAAAGTGCACAAAACATTTGATTTCTCATATTCCATTTGCAAATTCTTTTCCAAAACAAACATAGAACCAAAGCTTTTAATCTTACGACCAGCAGCATCAACTTTTTACAGCATTTACAAAGTTAAGGTCAGAGCTGGAAACACCTCCCTAAGGACGAGCCCCAAATCCCTCCACTTAACTCTAAATACCAGTCACCACTTTATGTTCAGAAGAATTATTATTATTCATCCATCTTCTCCCATCCATCATCTGCTGCCCAATCCTCACAGCCCCTGACCCCTGACTCACCTGACTCATTATGACTGCTACAGAAATAATAACTGTCATTATTGTTATTATCATCACCCGTTTCCATCATTATTGTTCTGATACTAAAATCTGTACATTTCATTGGTGGGTTTGCTCCACTTTTATTTAATTAACAACGTTGAGTACTTTTTTTTTTACTGGGACTAAATCCGGCACATAACCAGGAATAGAAACTTATTCATTGTTCCCGTCTTTCTTATTGGAGAGCAAAGCAGTTCCCTCTCTATGGAAACAAGCAGAAAAGTTCCACAGTGCTTCTTTAGCCTCTGTAATGTGCTAAAATTTCCCTTAGGACTTCGGGGGTTAACTTTAAAGTTGCACTGTGTGTTTTCTCTTTGGTCGCCTCCTTGTCTCCATAGATTTGGTCTCGGCCGCATCTGCACAGATCTTGATCGTAACTTGCGTCTCCATAAAGACCCATAAGTTTATTGTCGTTCTGTGGTAGAACATTCCAGCCTAAAGCATTAACATCTCCATAGATACAAACAGGTGATGGAGCCGCTACCAGTAAAGTTACGCAGTGTAGCATTAAGAAAGACGTGTGTTAAAGGTGGTGTACCGGACTATTGAGCTATTTATTCAGTCCGAAAGCAAAAATACAGAATTTACCTGATAATATACAACCAATATCACTGTGTAATAAAACTAAAGGTCTCTGATTTAATGCTCCTGGTGCTGATCTTATCTGATGTTTTACGGCATCTCAGGTTAATCTGTGACTGTGTGGAGCTCGACCCCCACCTCTGCCACAAAATTTAACATTCATTTTTCGGATAGACTTTCTAAAAAAAACTAATTGAAAGCTCAGGGCTAATCAGCTCTGTGGTGATAAATGACCATAAGACCTATAATTTTTTTTACATTTTTTTTTTTTTTTAATAGTTGAATCTTGAGTTTTGAATTATAGCACAATTCACACACAGTAATTCAAAGTGTTTTACAGATTTGTTACCACCCAGCTCTGCTCGGGACCGCGGAAGTAACAGAATAACCAAGATGTAAAATGGAATAAATAAGGTAATTTAATTAAAAGGAATGTACAAGGTAAATTAAACAAAACAGACTAAAATATGTACATAAAAGAACCTAAACTAAGAAACACAAGGACGGGACTGAAATACGAGTTTTGTGCCCAAACGGGTCACGTAGGTCTGTACAAAAACACAAGGGACGGACTCAGGGACACATAACAAAATTACAAAAGTCCCTAAACAAAAGTCACATAAACCTACAAACAGAATCGAGTGACAACTAAAAAGACACAAAACAGAACTAAACTAAACTAGTGTCTCACACACAAAGTCAGACTCACACACTAAAGAGACACAAACACAAAATGGCCACAAAGGCCACAGCCCCGAACAGGTGAGAGGAATCTGCTTAAATAGGGGGAGGAGACTGGAGGTGAGGTGGGAGGAGTCTGGAGGTGAGGGGGGAGGAGACTGGAGGTGAGGGGGGAGGAGACTGGAGGTGAGGGGGAGGAGTCTGGAGGTGAGGGGGGAGTGGCCGAGGGTTGAAGTTCCACCAATCACGGACCAGGGCTCAACCAGCAGGAATCCAAATGACAAAAGAAATTAAAGCACACAACAAATCAAAGAACTGGAGGCCTGGGGCTGTAACAGAATAAGAAATACATTAAAATTACAATTCAAACAAATCAAAGCATAAATAATCATCATAAAATTAAAAAGAGAAAGAGACATTAAATTAGAGAAAAGAGTGTAACTCTGTATTAAAGGGCCCATATTTCACTATTTTCTGATCCACGTTATAATGTCCTCATCATAAACAGACCTGGAGTTGTGTTTTGTTTCATTCACACGTTTAACACACAAATCCTGTGTATTTAGGCGAGAAAGTTATATTCTCAAACAGAAAACCCTCTGTTCCACCTTGTGATGTCATGTGGTAATACAGGAAGTGCTCCACTCTGGTTTTAAACTCCATCCACCTCCACTAAAGTCATTTGGATCATTTCAGCCCTGGAATTGCCCTTCTTTACTGAACCAGTGGTAAAAGGAGCTGTTTATTTTTACCACTACATGACATCACAAGGTGGAACAGACCATTTTGAGCTTTGGAGACAGTAGAGACACTAATAATAAATAATAAAGGGTTACGCATATGTGTGAATGAAACAAAACATAACTCCAGGCATGTTTTTGAGGACATTATAACACCAATATAGGACTTTAAATATTTGAATGTTTCCAAAAGTGTATCGAGAAATGAATGGAAACGTCAGTATTTCCAGAAACGGAGATCACTGTCCCTGATCTCCACTGACATTTAGAAATCAGTACTAAAAACACATGTCACAGATCTTTGTATTCATAATAACAGTCAGAATCTCATTCAAAAACACTTAAGCAACATATACGGCCGCCTCCTTTGGGACAGGGTTAAGCCTCACAACAGGGTCGTCCCATAAGAGAGTTTGGGTGGAAAATATGAGCGAGTCCGGGGTCCTCACGAGGCCCCGGGGTCCTCACGAGGCCCTGATGCCCGTGAGCCAGTGCTGTGCCGTGGCCTGAGACTTCATTTAATTCCACGCTACGCTTACGACCAAACGAGGATTATATGTGTTATTTTTAATCTTATTATTTTCAACCAATTCTCGTCCGTCTGTCGCGGCCTCCAAATGAACTAAATGTGGTGTTTTGTGTGAGCAGAGGTCAGGCTGTCAGAGCTGGACAGAAATAAAGCAGAAAATGGCCTGTAATCACATAATTACAGTAATAGACTCAAAGTGACACAAACTGGAAGCAGACTTATAAATACCTTAATAACATAAGCGTGTTTTTGCAGTGACTGGACCTCAGTCTATAATTAAGAAAGTTTTATACAGAAAGTTTGGACCAAAAAACAAGATGGGAAGAACTGGAGGCGGCGGGAGCTCAGCTGGTGGTTCAGATTCTGCTCCTGACATAAATATCTTTGGTTGAGCTTTCGGATATGCCGACCCACAGGCCGGAGGTGCGATTGTAACGTAATTTAGGGCTAGAGGCCAGACTACACCTACAGTTTAGCAGCATCAGAACATTTGTGCTTTAAGGAGCTCAGCATGAGTGAGCAGAGACCAGACAGTAATGAAGAGTTTTTATATTTATCTATTGAAATGAATAAGAACAAAGAATAAACAAAATTAATGACAAAAATTCATCTTTCAAAGTTCAACCTTTGGGGGGAAATAAGTTCTAAGTTAATAAGTAATAGTAATAAGTAATACGTTAATAATAATAAGTTAATAAATAAATAAATAGAGTCTTTTTAAACAAAAAATAAAGAGTTTTTCTTCAGTGTATAATCCATAGTTCAGTTCGATAATCCCAATTGCTGTAATCTACACTTCAAGAATCACAATTTTTATAATCCACAGTTCGGAAGTCACAATTTTATGGTTTGAGAAGCTGTGAAATAAAAATGTGGCTCCGCATGCACGGCCCGTCTGCACGGCCTGTATGCTAGAACGTGCACGGCCTGTATGCTAGAACGTGCACGGAGGTGCTAAAGATGAAAGTTGTGAGATGCAAAGTTTTAAAGTTTGGAGTGTTTGTTTGCAACGACCAACCACAGCCACAGTGGAGGAGGAGGAGGAAGTGGAATAAAAGTGGTCTCAAATACGGGGCTCAGATGTTACACGATTCTCGCTCCCACAGATGATGTCATTGTGCCACTGGACAAAACCCTTAACCCACTTCCTCCCCGGTGTCTCTGTGCACTGGTGTGTGAACGGGTGAGTGGTTCCTCCATGTAACGCGCTGTATAACATGCAATTATTTACCATTTAACTACGGAACTCGATATAGTCATTTTGTGGCAGGCATCGGTTTAGTCCTGATGTAGATGTAGGTTCTGGTCCTGTTGCAGTCCCGGTTTAGTCCCGGTTTAGTTCAGGTTTAGTCCCGGTTTAGTCCCGGTTTAGTCCCGGTTTAGTTCAGGTTTAGTCCCGGTTTAGTCCCGGTTTAGTCCCGGTTTAGTCCCGGTTTAGTTCAGGTTTAGTCCCGGTTTAGTCCCGGTTTATGGTGAGGTTTAGTCATGGCTTAGGGGGGGAGTCCCTTCTTAGACTGCTGCTCCTGTGACCCTGGATAAGCAGAAAAACATGGATGGGTGATGGATGAATAGACCCAGTTTAACGTGTATGAAGTGTGGATGCAGTAATGTGACTCTGGTTTAATTTTCTGGTTGCTCTTACCGGCCTCCATCTTGTCAACTTGGAACAATGCACCAATGGGTTGTAAAATTATGAGTGAATTATGAGTGGTAACGCTAATAATAACTACACCGTATTTAACTGTAATAATGTGGCGACAGAAGCTCAGAGTGTTTGTCCAGAGGTGAAGGTTGGCGGCGTAAACATCAACGGTACAGTGATCAGATCCACTGACGCACAGGTCGGCAATGTGACGAATGCTGCCATTGTTTCTTTGGGCAAGACACGTAACCCCACTCACATCCTGCGTAAACTGATAGAGGAGTGTGAGTGCTTCCTTCATGTAAAGAGCTTAGAGTGTGATATAAAAACGTGACGATTTACCATTTAATAAAGCATTGTTTTTTTAAAGGGGAACTCCAGGATGTTCGAAAGAGGAGGTGGAATTCTGTCAGAAGCCAAAAAAACGGCACAGATCAGTGTTTCCTTGGTGCAGATCTCACTGTGGCAGTGAGTCTGTCAAGGCAACAAACTAGTGTAGTGATGGGGGCAAGTTCTGAACTAGTGTAGTGATGGGGGCAAGTTCTGAACTAGTGTAGTGATGGGGGCAAGTTCTGAACTAGTGTAGTGATGGGGGCAAGTTCTGAACTAGTGTAGTGATGGGGGCAAGTTCTGAACTTCCAGGTAAAACACCAATTTGCTTCAGACTGAAGAAGCTTAACTCCACTTTAACCCATCTGACAACAGCCACGAGTCTGACAAACCAAACGCTCTGCCTGGTTCACTCATTAGTGTCTGGAAACGTTAGAAAATAACTTCATAAACAGCCTCATGATTACTTTTGTTGTAAGCGTGAGAAAGCTTAGAGACTCGAGCCGCCAGAGTAACAAGTGAGGATCGACTACTGAAGGTGAAGAAGAAGAGAAACTGAAAATTGTTGAAAGAAAATTGTTCAGGAAGGTATTTTTTAGCGTTTTTCAAAGAATATAATTCACCCGTAAATAAATAGGATTAGAAGCGGCATCGACCATCGAGTCTTTTGGGCTTTTGTCTGTGCAGTGGGAAATCAGCAGAGGGAAGTGTGAGGTGCTTATGAAGATGTGTTCTAACGTTTCCAGACACTAATGAGTGAACCAGGCAGAGCGTTTGGTTTGTTAGACTCGTGGCTGTTGTCAGATGGGTTAAAGTGGAGTTAAGCTTCTTCAGTCTGAAGCAAATTGGTGTTTTACGTGGAAGTTCAGAACTTGCCCCCATCACTACACTAGTTCAGAACTTGCCCCCATCACTACACTAGTTCAGAACTTGCCCCCATCACTACACTAGTTCAGAACTTGCCCCCATCACTACACTAGTTCAGAACTTGCCCCCATCACTACACTAGTTTGTTGCCTTGACAGACTCACACACAGTGAGATCTCCGCCGAGGAAACACTGATCTGTGCCGTTTTTTGGCTTCTGACAGAATTCCACCTCCTCTAGTGACGGACTTTAGCTTCAGACGTGCCGGAGTTTCCCTTTAATAATGTCTTCTATTCTCCAAGCTCGAGTCATTCTTATTACACTATTTGTTCATTACGGTTTAAGTTTTCCTTCATGTTTTGTTAAGCTAGTTATGGTGTAGTAACTGTACAGTACAGCAGCCAGTGGCACCACATCCTTCTCTGATTCTGTCTCTTTTCTCACTGCCTTTTCAAACGTCAGATCTTTCACTGTTTTCTCCCGTGCGTCTCGGTGGAGTTGAATACGTCCGACCGAGTGTCAATTAGGAGAAGCATCTTCAGAGACTGCGGCGCTTCTTAACAAGTGGAAAGAGCAGGCAGCAGGTGAGAGCCCCGCCCCGTCGCTGTGACATCAGCAGCCGCCCTCTGGTGCATTCACGACACCAGCCGTAATGGAAAGTCTCATGTCAGGGCTCAAACCGGTCAATATGTTTCCATTTAGAAGCCCTGGGAGACTCATGGCCATGTACAGGCTCCAGAGAAGGATCTGCTTTTAACACTGGGACTGTATTAAGACGTAACGGGAGTCAGTCTCAGGCACTGAGGGAAGAGCAAAAGGGCAGTCACTTAAAAAGGATGTGTTTGTGTGGGGAGTTTGCTCACGACTGCTCACATTTTTTTTGATATTTTTAGTGTTCAGAAATACTTGAAAAACGGTGCAGGGGTGTCTCTCCACAAATCTGACCTGTAACTTAATAAACAGAACAAAGCAATAACAGCTCTACTGAGACGACAGACCAAAATGTGAAAAATAATAATAATAATAATCTGATTAACCTGTGAAACAAATTATTACCAAACAAAAAGAAAAATATCAAAGATTTTAGTTTAAAGCTACAGTATGTCACTTTCTGGAGGTGCCATGTCAGATTCACCTCTTCAAGGGTCTGGCCTGGTGGTGTCACCTGCTTGTATCCATGGTAACAGTTCAATCTAATGCCGTATTATGAAACATTCAGGAGAAATCTGTAACGTTTCCATTCTTAGACTATTAGGCGGAAGGTCGTCCGAAAAGGCCAATAGTGAATATAGAAAAGAGTGGATAATAGTAATAATCGTATGTTGCACTAATAACTAGGGGTGTAAGAAAACATTGTTTCAGTGATATATCGTGATACTTGATTGTGTGATTCTCACATCGATTCGAAATGCTTCAGAATCAATTTTTTAAAGTCAGTTTTTTAAAGTCATGTTCTCTATACTTCCATTTACTGTTCTGATAATTAAAAAATTAAACTAAATGTATTTCATCCAATTCTGGACTTTGGATGTGCGCTCAAACATATTATTATACGTAATTATGAATAAATAACAATATATTGTCCTGTGTTTTAATATTGGGATATATCATGATATATTGAATCTGAACAGTGATACTGGGATATGTATCGTATTGCTGGATTAATGGCACAACCCTATTAATAACTGCCTATTGTGAATATCAAACAGAACTGTATGATAATTAGGCTATTATTAGTTTAAAATGGCAAATTTTGAAAAAAAAAGTATTTATTGATACTGTGCAGTGGCATCATGCTGGGGGTGTTCTACATGGACCTCTATTGGTAGAACGTTCATCAGTTTCCATGGTGACACAATGCACACTTTAGTAAACCCCGGCAAAAAGTTTTAAGATGGTCTGAAAACTCAAGAAAAAAAAACACTAAATGGATTTAAACAACACATTTAGGAGTTTTATTTTCAACAAAAAGGTGAGAGTGACTGAAAAACTGCGAATGCCATTTGAGACGGACGTGTTTCACAGCACAAAACATCTCACCTGTCGCTGTTCCAACTCGGTCCGGTTTTTCTGGTCACATTGTGTTAAAATAAAGACCAGATTAAAGTCTAAACTTGAGTAACAGACGTCTCTATTTACATCTCTGTTTACCCAGGACAGTCCCAGTTTTGAGGCCTGTTTCCCCTGTTCCAGCAGATTTATATAACATCAGTGACTTGTCCCTGTTTTATACAAGAAATGTCCCAGGTGTCCCTATGTTCGACCAATTTGATCTAAACCAGGTCTAAACCAGGACTAAACTAAGACTACATCAGGTCTGAAACAGTTTTTGACTATTCTGATCTCCGCCAACAGTAAAGAGGAGCATAAATTGTCATTTGTTTTTGCCAAAATACACAAAACGTCTTGCGAATGACCATAAAGCAAAAAAATGCACCAGCAGAAGTCCCTCAGATTATGACAGGAGAATGCACAATGTTACTCGCTCTTTTTACAGTTTTATTTATGCCAAACATCCCAACCCGGGTGTGTCCCAGTGTAGAATTTAGAAAATCTGGTCACCCTAGACAGAGCAGTGCTTTCAGTTTTACCATATACTTTTTAACTTGCATTTGTCCTACACATTCTCCTGTTTTCTTGTCGTTAAATGTCAACTCTTCCTCTGATATTCCTGTCTGTTTATTCCTGTTTTTCTGTGGGAGTGGCAGTCTGCTTCAAATTATTTATTAGCCATTTCCTGCTTTTCCGGAGGCCGTATTTTGTGTTTTGGCCGAGCTGCCAGAACAGCCCTAATGCCTGTAAATCTGGCTAATTGAAAGTGAACGCTAACAGCTAAAGATACAACAGAAAGAGGGATGAGATAAACATGTTTCTGTGGTCTTCCCCATCGAGCAGCTCGTCATCTCTTCTGCCGATCTATCCTTTATTCATGTTGAACGTTAATGTTTTATTTCCCATCAGAAGCAGAGGGAGTGAGGAAGGAGGAGGCAGGATTTCCATAAACGCAGATTAAGGAAGCAGATGTTGCCAGAGCGCTGAGTTTCAATGCAAAAGAAAATGTGAATCAGGTCCAATCGCTGCTCAAAATCTCTCCTCAAAAGATTATGGGCCAAAAAAATCTAATTTCAGTTTAACAGAGGTGAGTAATCAGAAATTGTAAGTAAGAATAACGATACTTTAAAATAATATGACTCAAGTAGAAGCACAAAGCAGTGGTCCAAGAAATGACTCAAGTGAGAATAAAAATGTACTGAGTAAGAGTAACTTAAAGAGTAACTGTCGGGAGGTAACCCAAAAAAACACGTCTTCTGGACGTACAGATCATGTTTATACTGTGTCTGTCGATCCAAGACCAGTTCTGGACTAAATGACGGGGAAATTACGTCACTATTTCACCGTCTAACTGTGACCCACTTGGACGTCAGTATGGAGTTAAACATTTGAACCTCGGACCAGGAGACATTTTTGGACGTGTGGGGACGTCTGACACGTGCAGGAAAATCACATTATTCCCACTGCGCAAAGTAATGTTGAAACAACCTGTTTTTAGGGTCACTTTTGTCACCTTTTAACATTCAAATAAAACGTTTTTAATATTTACACATGTTTGGTTCACTGTGGGTGGATAATTTAAGTTTCAAATATACTCAAATATACACACAGCAATAATGTGCTTAATGCAGCTTTGCACACATTTGTTTATATTTTGCAGAAACAAAACTTAAAACCACATGGATCATTTACATACATTATAAGTGCTGAAAAAACCGTGCGCTGATGCTTCAGCTTCTGTCGGACTAAACGGCACGACTCAGTGGAATATGAGTGTTCTCTCTGTGCTGATGGTGAGTCTGTGTGTAAATCGCTTTGGAGACGGTTCATGTTAAACTGTTCAGAGCAGCAGTGTAGCTTAATTGGTAACGTATTTGTTCACTCATCCGAAATCTGGTGGTTTGAACTCCGCTTGCGACATAAACATCATTGGTTGAGCTGTCAGATCCAAACTTCGGCGGTGAGATTCCCACTCCCACAGATAAATGCTGCCGCGTGTGTTTCCTTGAAATTTAACGTGGAAAAGACGTCAACAAACCTCATTTAGACTAGAATCGGTCCTACAGACGTCCTGTGAGTGTCAATACTGGACGTCCACGTTAAAAAGACATCATCTGGTGTCACAGTCTGGACCTTCAGTGGATTGAGATGTAAAAAAATGACCCAAAAAAGATGTCATTTCACCATCACTTTGCGCAGTGGGAACATCTGATTTCTAATTTAAGATAAAGAACACCTTCTGTGCCTGCGTTATAGTTATAATCTACTTCTATAATTTGGCCATTTGCAATCTTTGAAAAAAGAGGCAAATACGCTGACTTCCTTGTTAGAAAACTGCAGTGCCCAATGGGAACTGTAAACATCATCATCAACACCAAGAGTCTTGAAGGTGTCGGCCCGTATATCATAAATTAAGAAAATAAAACTGGAGAAGGAAGTAAACCCAGAGCAGTGGGCGAACAGACATGAACATTCACGCGAACAGTGACTCCCTCTTTTCTGCATCTCTCCAGGAAAAGCAAAAACTAAAACACATCTCTGCCCACACCACTAATGCTGATGGTGCCACTGACGAGCTTTAAAACGCGAGGAGACAGATTTTTTCAAGCAGTGAAACATAAAAGCTGAAATGAACTCCTAATCTCCACTCTCGATATAATGTAGATTAGTTTAAAAAGCAGCTAAACACATTCCTCTTTGAACAGGCATTTCCACCCCGTAGGTTTAGGGCTTTGACTGATTTTATTGTCTGTTTATTGTCCTACAGCTGTGAAAAGTGCTGTATAAATAAACTTTACTGACCCACTTACTTTAACAGGGGTTGATTTGCAATATGACGTCTTGAAAATCAGGATTTAAAGATTCCTGAATCGTGCACAAATCGCTCCAAATACAAATGTGGGTGAGTAAAGGGTGAGTAAAGGGTGAGGGGAAATACATATAATGCGGTAAAAGCTCAAAAAAGTAAGTAGTCTTAGTAGATTTGCGTAATGCTTCTGCTTTAAGCCGACTATATTTGTGTAATGGTTCATAAGTCGTACACGCACCACGTTCTGACAGCTGCTTTTACAGCACAACAGAAATGCAGATCCTTTGGAAAGATCAGAGCGCTTCGCAAAACAGACGGATAAAAGAAAAGGTTTTGGGTGAGTAGACGTGACGGTTTTTGCAACACTTTGCAGCGGCCTTGGCTCTGTGAATTATTCATCGCTGTTAATTCTGATGGTTCTTGGCTCGAGCTTCTCCCTGAACTCCCAACCCCGGGACTCAAACACTCACCAATGAAAAAGCAAAGGAAGTCTGCGATTTTGGACTCATATTTGGCAATTTAAGGCTATCGTATAGACCAGGGGTGTCAAACTCATTTTGGTCCGGGGGCCGTATGCAAACTACTTTGATCCCAAAAGGGCCGGATCAGAAAACTCAGTTCTCTCTTCAAGTTATTGTATTTTTCTCCGTGTCTCGTAGTGCTTTTCTCATTTTTTGACATTTTGCTGATGAGGGTCACGGTCGACAGTCAAAACGATCGTCCTTTAAGAGCGTTTGGAAAGAGGAAAGTCTTCATTTGTGCTGCTCTGGTGGGAGTCGCAACGTACAGAAACGCCGGAGACGCTGCTATGCTAAACGGTGCAGAAAATTAACAGAAAAATCTGAAAATTTTAAGTATTTTAATAGAAAAATCAGCCGAGGGCCAGATTAAAGGTCTTGGAGGGCCGGATCTGGCCCCCGGGCCACATGTTTGACACATGTGGTATAGAGCGACAGAAGAGCTCATTCTATAATAAGCTCCTACAGGACTACATTTGGACTATAATACTCCCTACAACTGTACAACTCACCTTATGTCACAGATAATACTCCCTACAACTGTACAACTCACCTTATGTCACAGATAATACTCCCTACAACTGTACAACTCACTTATATATAGTTATGACTTATTTCACACCAACATCTTGCTATTTTTGCTATTTATTTAGAATTTATTATTACCATTTATCTGTACTATATGTATAAGTAACACCAACAGACCTTTTTTTTTTTTTTTTTTTTAACCTTTTTGACAATAGCTGGAAGTCCAGAACTTCCACTTAATGCTTTTCTATGGCAAAATCTCTGTGGAAATGTCTTGTGTATTTTCCACCGGCTTCATAAATCTGCCTCATCTCCAAATCTTCATCCAACAAGGTCGACAAAAGACATATTCTGTCCATAAAGGACTTATCCACATCTATGAAGATAAGAGCAAAGCTTAAAGGCGATTAATAACGAGCAAAACTGAGGTCATGGTGATGAATAAAACATAAGTAATAAGTATTTCATTAATAAGCGAAATGTTAACTGGGACTGATTGTAGAATTAAAATTATTTCATGATGTTGATATTAGCATAAACAGGGAGATTTGTGCAGTGCTGGAGCTGTTCATGTTTGGCATTCAAATCACACACATTTATCTCCAGGCTAATAACCTTGTGTGTTGTGGATGAATTCTTCATGCACAGAACATGTCCTTCGTCGACCTTTTTGGATGAAGATTTGGTGGTGCAGCAGGCAGATTTATGAAGCTGGTGGAAAAAAAAAGTTCCAGTCGTAAAAAAAAGGTCTATTAAGCATCAGGTATTATCTGTATGATTATTAGAACGTAAAAAACAAAGTAATATACGTGTTGGAATGGTGGGATGTACTACATTCAGATGGAAATACTGACTAGGAGTGAGAGGAAATAAGTATTTTTAAGTTGTCTCACTCTCTTTCGAGGAAGCAGTGTCTTTTCTTTTCTTTTTTAATATTTGTTATAATACATATATCTTTATTAGTGCTGTCAATCGATTAAATTGCGATTAATCTCATGAATGTCACAGTTAACTCATGATTAATCGTAAATTAATCGCACATTTTTTGTCCCCTTGAGTCATCATTTTAATACTCTTTCCACATAGAAAAGTGGAGAGGCTTTGTGCAGATGTCGTCAGTGAGACTTTGTGCTCTTCATCAGTGTGAGTGAAGTGTCTCTTCTGTCTTCACTCACATAACGGGTGAAATAATGAGCTGTGACCTGAGGCAGTTCATGACTGAGGGACGTCCAGTGATCTGCAGTGAGACTGTGTTTGTCGCCCCATCTCCTGCTGTACCCGGGGCTCTCGCGCTGGGACTTTTGGGCCGTGCTCGGATGCGGTTGCCTGGAGTTCACCTGTTGGGCTGTGGTCAGGGCGTCGTCGCACGGTGCTGTTTGCTGTTCGCGCGGTGGAGCTGGTGGTTTTGGCCGAGAGGGTGGGTCCAGCGGCCTGAGGTTCTGCTGTGGTGCTGCTCCTCTGCGGGTTTGTGGTGGCGGTGCAGGGGAGCGCGGGCTTGTGTCGCTGTCCGTGGTCCTTGTCGCGGATTCGCCGTATGTTTTGAAGTGAACTTTGTTTCATGTTTTTGTCGTGCAGGGACATCGGGGCAGATGTGCCGGGCTTTGGTCCACCTCCTCCAAATGAGACTTCTCAGTTTTGTACAAATTGTTTCCTTCCTCTTTACAATCAGATCGTGTAGTTCACGTTCACGTTAACTCGTGATAAAAAAATAATGGCATTAAAATTGTTTTGAGTTAACACGTTAATAGCGTGATATTTTTGACAGCGCTAATCTTTATCATCCATCCATCCATCTTCTCCCGCTTAATCCGGCTGGGTCGCGGTGGCAGCTTGCTGCCCAATCCTCATAGCACCTGACCCCCCCTATGAACCCCTCTGCAGGTGGTGAACCCACAGGAGGGTGGACATCATGATGTTAGTGATGTTAGTTCATAGGGGTGCTGCATGTTTTGGGTTGATGGGGGGAAACCGGAGTACCCGGAGGAAACCCATCCAGACACGGGTAAAACATGCAAACTCCACACAGAAAGGCCCGGGTGACCCGGGGATCGAACCCGCAACCTTCTTGCTGTGAGGCCTGAGCGTTGCCACTCAGCCACCGTGCCGTCATAATCTTTATCAGTCAGTCAAAATCATTTCTATTTTTCCTCTTTGTTATGTTGTGATGTGTGAGCTACTGTGTCCAAGACATTTCACAATTTCCCTTAGTTATAGTGACCTGAGTGTTTACACCAGGGTTCAAGCAAAATGTCCTGTTGAAAACAAAGAATAAATAATCATTCTTTGGCTTGTCAGAGGCGGTTTTGGTTTGTGTAGAGACGAGACTTGGACAGGCTGTTGGTTCAGAAGGAGCTTCTGTGTGGAGCGTGCGTTGGCTGCTGAGTGGGTACTTAGGGCTACAGGGGATTTCAACTGTCTGTATGTACTGGACTTGCACTATATTACACTGAAATATCCAACTCGAATGTTGAAAGTGTTACACTGGGTTCATCGATTCAGTTTTCAACGTTTTCTGCAGAAAATATTCAGATTTCAGAGTATAGTCGGATCCCAGACTGTAGCTCTTCTATAGCAGCTTCAGCTAAACCAGGACTCAGTCTAAACAAAGACAAACCCATAAAATGACAAAACCATGAATACATTAACATACACCTTAAAGAGTCACTAAATGCTCTCTAAGGTTATTAAGATTCTGTTTAAGAATGTCAACTGAAGGTATTTTTGATATTTAACACTTAAATACATGGAAAATATTATGTTATTACGGTTCTGCTCATAAGTTCACAGACCCTGTTCAACTTTCAGAGAATATGAAAGAAAACACAAAACTTTTCTTTCACTCATGGTTAGTTCTTGGGTGAAGCCGTTTATTCTCAAACTCCTGTGTTTCCTCTTTTTAAATCAGAATGAAACAGAAACTCCACAAATGACCCAGTGAAGCTGGAGACTTTTGTGATAGTTGTGGATGAGTTCTTTCCTCTGATGGTAAAGCTGCTCATTCTTCTGGGCCAAAGGCTCCAGTTCCTGTAAATTCTTGGGCTCTTGTCTGAACTGCAGCTTGAATCTGCCCAGAGGCTCAGAGATACTGAGGTCAGAAGAGACGAACACTCCAGAACCTTCACTTTATTCTGCAGAACCTTCACTTTATTCTGCAGAACCTTCACTTTATCCTGCAGAACCTTCACTTTATTCTGCAGAACCTTCACTTTATTCTGCAGAACCTTCACTTTATTCTGCAGAACCTTCACTTTATTCTGCAGAACCTTCACTTTATTCTGCAGAACCTTCACTTTATTCTGCAGAACCTTCACTTTATTCTGCAGAACCTTCACTTTATCCTGCAGAACCTTCACTTTATTCTGCAGAACCTTCACTTTATTCTGCAGAACCTTCACTTTATTCTGCAGAACCTTCACTTTATTCTGCAGAACCTTCACTTTATTCTGCAGAACCTTCACTTTATTCTGCAGAACCTTCACTTTATTCTGCTGGAGCCACAGGTCCACTTTGTGTTTGGATCATTCTCATGTTGAATATCCAAGTACGTCCCATGTGCAGCTTCTGGACCAGGAAATCATCAGTTCTGCCTGAGTGTGAACTTATGAGCACAACTGTACATTATTCCAGATCTTGTTTTAACTTCCACTGTTCCGGGTCACTGCCATTTCTTAATTACATTCCTAACAGACGATATTAGCATCTGAAAAGCTTTGCTGTCTTCTTATCGTCTTCTACAGCGTTGTCTTTCCAGACGATGATTGTGAACAATGTGACTCTGTCAGATCTCTGCTTTCCAAAGGGGGCGGTGCTATAAACTCTGCAGATGCTTTTTCCCTTTTCTGTTATTTTCAGAGTGGAAATAAATGAAAGATCTGACTTTTTTAAAATAAATGCAAAAGAATGTCTCATGTGTAATTTGATGCCGTTTAGAGATATTTTCCATCTTTCCTTTGCTACTTTTTACACATTAAAATCATTTTTAACCAAGGGTGTCCAAACTTTCGATCTCCACTGTATAATCTGCACGTCTTATTTTATCAGTACTACGTGTGTCATTGCTTAAGAAAATAAAATGGAAGTAAAAATAAAGTCTTAATTACTCACCCATGGCTGAATGATTCTGAATACAACTTTGGATGAGTAAAAGAGAAGAGATAATAACTATAAGAGTCGATTTTGTAGAATAGGTCGGCTTTAATGCCACGTTGTGAAGCACTTTAGGCGAAAAGATCTCATTCATCATGTTTTCCTATAAGATGCTTCCAGTCAAACAAATCCTCATGTTATATAACTGATTGTTCACTATTTCACTGTTGTCCTAAAGAGAATTCATAATGTCCAGAACACCATCAGCCTGAGACTTCCTGCTGAGCGAACTCCACGGTTGTGATTTCGAGCAGCTCAGGTTGACTCAGGTTTGGTCCATTTGCTTTTTGGGCTTTTACTTTCCATGTGCTCACAAAAAGGGGACTGCATTAGACAGAGAGAGACAGAAAAAGCTTTACCTTTTCAAAACTTTAAAAAGCCGAACAAGTTCTCTGAGGTGAAAAATAAAACATAAAAGCACATTTTCAGTTCAGAAGTGCAGACTGTTTCTTAAAGGCTCCATATGACGCTGGATTCTGATCTGTGTTTCCAGGTTTCCTCATCACAAACACCTGGACTTGTGTTTTGTTTCATTCACTTGTTTAACACACAAACTCTGCACATTGAGGCTGAGTTCTTCTCTCAAACTGAAAACACTCTGTTCCACCTTGTGATGTCATGCAGTAATACAGGAAGTGCTCCACTGTGTTTTTAAACTCCACACACCTTCACGAGATTCATTTTGATATTTTAAGCCTTGGAATTGCCCATTTCTACTGAACTAAAGGTCAAATGTAGCTGATAAACTAGAACAGAGCCTTTTGAGCTTTAGAGTTGTGGACAGACTAATAATAAAGGATAAGGAACTAAGGAAGGAAAAAATAAAGGATTCAACTACAAAACACAACTCCAGGTCTGTTTCTGAGGAGGTAACAACATTAGAACAAGACAAGAGTCAATTTTGTATAATAAAAGACCTTTACATTTCTTTACAGCTTCTCTTGGGTCTTTAAACACAGTCAGACCTGAGCACTGTGCAGCTCCTGGACCTCCTGCAGCACTTTGACTCTGACCGGCCCGGTTAACATCATTTGGAAAATAAACATATTTTATAATTTTACCTCATGCATGTGCTAAAGCTGCACTGCTTTCATTTTAGAGATGAGATAAGTCAGGACTTTACTGATCTCACAGTGGAGAAATCCAACAGCCACAGAGGCTCCAGGACAGTTCAGTGCAAAAAAGGGAAAAAGTGTGATGCAATTAAGATGAGCAATAAGAATAAAAATAGAAATAATAATAAAAATAATAATATAAAGTGAATAAGTCTATGTACAAAATTTACAAAGAGAATGTTTTTAGAGGTGTTTTTTATGACATTTTTAGTAAGGCCTCATTACTTTGTCAAAATATAAACTCTTACGAGTCAAAACTGCTTTTTTAAGAAATAGAATTAATATTATGCAGAGTTAAGTATTTTGGCCGGTCCTCCACTGTATTTTCTGTTTCTCATGTGGCTCCATGGAAAAATAATTACCCCCGTCCTCGTCTGGGGCATCAGGACACCATTAAAAACCCTTCCCCCATTAGTCCAGGTGAAGTATCCTCCTGCCGGTGTGTGCGTCAGGTGCTCGGCCTGTCGCTCCTGTCGCTCGGTATCCGGTGTCCAGGTGCAGCTCCAGTTACCCCGGCCCCTCTGATGGCTGCCTGTAATGAGGGCATTAGATCTGCTAATAGCTTGTAGGGGCAGTCGACCGAGAGAAAAGCAAAGGATCAGCTTCCATCTGCCTCCCCGGCTCAGCACTGACCCAGAGCACAGACCGTTTCAGACACAATCAGACATGTCGCCCTGTTTATGTCTGTTTTTTATACATGTCATCGAATATCTCGGCCCTATACCTGATTCTCCTCATTATTTTTGATCAAAATTTGTCTCTCCACAGTGCAGATGTGTTGTTAAGCAGCTTTTTGCTTGTCTTTTAATCAGGAGGTGTGTGGTTAGCAGGGTAGTTGTTGTTTGCTTTACCATGACAGCAAAACTGTGCTCAGGTTTCTGAACGTTGTGAGAAACGTAAATAAAGATGAAGCTCAGAATGCAGAAGGAAAGTGAGGAATAACTTTGGACCATTGCAAACTACAGAAGCCCTGAGCAGCAAATGACAAAAAAAGAAGCTCGTCATTTGGGTTTTCTAAGAGGGGGAAAACTTAGAGAGCTTGAAAATGGAGCCCAAATGAGTGAATGAATCTTATTTTTTATTTTATTTATTTTTTGTTTAGTGCTCAGGGTTTCCATAGAAACTGTTTCAAATGAACTAGTTCTGTTTTCACAGTTTTAAGGCAGTAAATGTCAGATACCAATTTTATCACTCACTAAATACGTTTAAAAACCTCAGTTCTTATTGTGTCTCTCCACAGATCTGACCTGTAACTTGGCCTAATGCTGACGCTGGTCTCCATGGCGATAACAAAGTGCAATGTCAAACCATGTGGTTAAAATAATGATTTATTTATGTACTCATGACCCAGACCAGGGCTTATGAGCCTTTTGCCTTTGACGATTAGTGAGACGTTTCTTCCCTTTGAAACTCAAAACAAAATACATAAACTGGTCAAATCAGTCACTTTTGCACCAGGTAAAATGTCAGATCTGTGGAGAGGCGACTCCGCTCACAGCCAGAACACCTGTCTTTCTAGATATTTGTGAGCTGTAAAACCACCTGTAATTGAATAAATGTAAACTAGAGCTGTTTAATGTCACACTGTGGAACATTCTAGGCAAAGCAATGACATATCCAATAAGGTGATGGACCCTCCACTGGAAAAGTTACAGAATGCACCTTTAAAGACCCTGTATCACATATGTTTCCCCATGTTTTTGATCAAATGTGTCTTGCCCCTGCACATAAATAATGCATAAGCAGCTCTTAACGGATATTTATTGTATGACAGTCAGCAGGAAGTGCTTGTTAACATGCTAGTAGGATAGTTGTTAGTATTAGTATGAAGGCAATAGTCTGTTCTCATCAGTGGGAGTTGTGAAAAACACTTATAAACTCCCCACAGTGAGTAACAGGCTCAGAATGCAAATGAGGAACAACTTTGGATCAGTGCAAACTGTTTAAAATCTGTTTTCACCTTTTTAAGATGATAGAAAAAACTGTTGCAGCTGCTGCAACAGGTTTTATTTGGAAAAAGCCTCTCATCTCCTATGCCTTTAATCAATCAGATGATTCAGTAGGACACATCTGTTCTGCCAGGGCCTTTAGCAGAGTGAGCGTGTGCAGATGGAGCTGGTGCCTCTAATGCATCACCTCTGCTGTCTGCACACAAACACACTCATATACACACTCCCTCACAGCACGTGCACTGCTCATTTACAGCTTTACTTTGTGCAACTTTCTGTTTCCGGGCCAGAGAAACTACACTCTACCTCAGCAAACTAACTATATTTTTGCATTATACCACAGTCAGTGAGAATTGCGCATTGAGGCTTTAAAAATGTAAAGAATCCCTACAAAAAAGATGACCTTTGTGAACGTTGTGGAGGCCCTGTCAGCCGAACACCCAAAATGCACTGTGCTTCTATAGGAGGATGTGCTGTTCATACTGTGTCTCTTATGGGCCTTTTAAGACTGAATGAAATTTTTGTAGTTGCGTGTGGAGTGTGGACACTGAGCTGAGTGAATGTGAATGGAGTTTTGTGTAAAAGTGACTATGAATTGTGTGGTTATGTGTATGATTGTGCAGTTGGTGAGTTGGTGTTTATAAGGTCTGATTATAGTTTAATGTAAATTTTATTGTTTTACTAAATGTTCCTGATGTATTCTTGGCCCCTGTGACCCGTGGGACTACAGATGCAATGTTCACATTCATGCATATTGTCATGTCATATTGTCTGTTCATTAAACTGCAGTGTCCCAATCAAATGAACAAATAACAGCAGTTCTTTCTGGTCCCAAACTCCCGGGAGCTGCAGTACCTGGAGCGGCCACTCGTCGGTCTCGAGCCAGGATAGAAATGCTTTATCTAGTTTTTATTATAGATCTATGATTGTGATGCTAACTGGTCTGCATTTTTATATACCTGCACAGGTAGAACTGGAGTACAGTAAAGGCCGCCACACAGTACAGGAGAATATGACAGATTTTGGCTGCGATTTCTTCTCTCTGAGTTTGGGGAGGTGTGACCCGACTTTTTATCTTTGTGTCTGATTCTGAAGCTCCTCATGTGTGTGGCGTCTCTGTCAGATCATAACCACCAAACATCAGCAATGCTACGGGAACAGCCGATAAAACATCAGGGGCAGAGGAGCGACAGACGGAAATGCACCATACAAACTCAGGATATAGCGAAAAGAAAAACTTTAAGTTAAGTTAAACTGCAGCATCTCATCATTATCCATAGAATTTGTCTTCTTTTTACCTGTTGTTGAGATTGACAGTTCCAGTGCTGAAATCATCTGAATGATTCTAGTGAAACTGTACGGAGTTTAAAAACATAGTGGAGAATTTTCTGTATTACCACATGACATCACAAGGTGGAACAGAGCATTTTCTGTCTGAGAGAAGAACCTAAATGTGCAGGTTTGTGTGTGAAACGTGTGAATGACACAAAACACAGCTCCAGGTTTGTGATGAGGACACAATATTATCCCATCATAAAACAGAGTCAGAATAAGAATCTCATGTTGCATCAACAGTAGAAACAGTAGAATTTCGTGTCCGTCATTGTGTAAATGTAATGAGAATATCTGAGCTGCCTGACCCACTTCCCCAGCCCCGTGTTCAGATGGAGAGCGCTTTAGCTGTAATTAACGTGTGATTCTTCTGCAGAGACTCTTGAACTTCATCCAAGGATCAGTAATGAACGAGAGAACAGAGATTAGATCACAGATATTATTAGCCCCATTAGGTCCAGGTCATAATGTTCATTTACACACATTTTAGTCCAGGCAGTTCCCTGAATAACACGGTGCTCAAATGTGCTCGTTCACTTGCCGATACTTGTACAACTGGCGACTCGTTTCCACATCTGCTGTGTTCTGGAACTAGGTACTTTTTAAAAATTAAAGCTGCATTGTGTAACTTTGCTAGTGGAGGGCCCGTCACCTGCTTGTCTCCATGGGAATGTTGCTGTTTTGCCTTGTTCCACCGTATGGGAATAAACCTGGTAATCACCTGGTAATTATTTCCTGCACATGTGCAGGAAATAATCCATATTCCCGTCTGCAAAAAAAAACTAATTTCATTTTATTTCAATCTTATTAGAAAAAGAATCTTATTAGAAATGTTATTACTCTCAAGTGGATTTTTATTTTAAAACTTTCACGCTCTGATCGACTGAGGTACTGGGGCGACAGCAGCTCAGTCGGTTGAGCGTTTGTCACTGATCTGAAGGTCAGTGGTTCGAATCCCGCTCCACATAAACATCATGAGCGTCAGATCCACTGACCCACAGGAGCTGCTGTGATTCCTGCTCCACAGGTGAAGCTGCTGTTGTGTCTTTGGGCAAAACACTTAACCCACCTCACCCCCAGTGTCTGTGTGCACTGGTGTGTGAGTGGGTGTGTGAATGTGTGTGAATGTGTGTGAATGTGTGAGTGGGTGAGTGTGAATGGGTGAGTGGTTCCTTGTTGTAAAGCACTTTGAGCCTTGAAGGTAGAAAAACGCTATAAAAATGTGACCATTTTAAATATATGGGAATCTTTCTTTTTGGGTTGGGGTTAGGGTCAGGTTAGGTTTAGGCATCGGGGTCAGGGTCAGGTTAGGTTTAGGCATCGGGGTCAGGGTCAGGTTAGGTTTAGGCATCGGGGTCAGGGTCAGGTTAGGGTTATAGGTTAGGGGTAGGATTAGGGTTATAGGTTAGGGTTAGGCAGGGGGGTAAGAGTCAGGTTAAGGTCAGGATTAGGGTCCGGTTAGGGGTTTGGTGGGGAGTCAGGGTCTGGTTTGGTTTAGGTAAAACCTGTGGATGTGGATTCATATTTGTCTTTTACACCATGAATGCATCGAATTTCACATTCTGTCACCTCAATGTACCGTGTGGAAAATGTGAAGTTGCGGGAATCTGCCAGAATCCGTTTTTCTAGCTTTTGCATAAAAAAACAAAAAAAAACAGAAATAACTTCTCTATGGAGACAAGCGGGTAGTGTGAGCGCTTTAATGGCTCCTTTAGTGTAAAATCAGGTGCTTGTATCATTAAAACACAAGATCAGCCTCTTACTGTTGTAGCACATATCTGTCACAGGAGTCTTAGATAAAGTGTCCGAGGTGCACGGATTACAAAAATAAATCCTTTATTCTTACAAATGGGACTCCAGCGCCTTTCCACCCGTGAGGTCTTCATCAGAGCTTGAAGTCCCACACTGTGCTCTGGCGGTAAAAGGCTGATCTGGTATTTTAATGACCTTTTCAAAATGTTCTTCCCAACTCCATACGAACGTTAAAGAAGAAGAATATTGTGCTTGTGTCTGCTGCACAGCTCTAATCTATGACCTGTGGATCATTCTGCTATAATCTGCAGTTTAATATTCATCTCAAACAACTTAATAAAAAGAAATGAGCCAGTTGACTTCCGCGTTAGAGTCGGCAACTTCGATGGAGAGCTGCACATTACACAAAAATGACTGATGAGTAAGAAAATAAAATTGAAGAACGAAGCAAACACAGAGCAGAGGGTGTGTAATGGCCAAAAATGGGGGTTGAACGGCAAAACGGCGTCTTGAAAATAAAGGGACTAAAGATTGCACGACACAAACATGCACGAATCACTCAAATACAACTAAACATGGTGAAAAGCTCTGAAAAGTAGATTTAGCATAATAAAGGCTACAGGATCTTTCATTCTTAAACGATTTTTAAGCACGCAACAAAAAGCGCACACCACAAACGAGGAGAATCTCAGGAGATTTTAAATCTCCGATCACAGAGACGCAGAATCAGGCTGCAGACCACAGGTTGTGAACACACCTTACATCTGTTTCCTGTCCATGTTAAAACATGAAACTTTTTACATTTGACATAAAACGTAATAAGTAAAAGTACAGTAAAGATCAGAGCACTGCACAAGTCAAAACTGAGTTATTATTATTGAAATGTGGTGCAATGTTTCAGATGATTTTAATGCACAGAAAGCTGCTGATAACGGACACAGGAAGTGGAGTCACTATCGCAGCTTCATCCGTGCGCTGTGTGGATGTAAACACACAGGGGAGGACCTACTCTGGCCTTTTTACTGTTAAAGAACAAGGTGTCAATGTTTGTGGAGGAGAAATTCTCTGGAAAAATGTGGGTGAGATGCTGTAGTTTTATATGAATAACTTGAGGAGAGATGAGTTTGTGTGTTGTGTCTGTCGCCTCTGCCCTGACGCTCTGTTTTAGAGGCTTTTCCCGCAGCGTTGCTGATGTTTGGTGGTTGATCTGACAGAGTCACACTGACACCACACACATGAGGAGCGGCTTCAGAATCGCACACAAAGACGTGAATCACAGCCAAAACCGGCAAATTCTGTAGTGTGTGGAGGCCTTAAGTCTGATTGAACTCTCTACATTTAACACCAACAAACCACTAGAAGATGTTACATGTGGTTGGCAAAAATACTGTAATATTAGTCTTTTAGCTGAATCTATATGGTTAATTTAGTTTTAATGAAATAGGTGTAGCCATCTTATCTTTTTTCCTTCTCAAATCAAAAGCAGAGAACTACTACAGTCATTTACAACATAAGACAAGTCCCATTGGCTCCGTTCTGCAGTCTGCTTTGCCAAAAACCTGTGCTCTCTGCTTCCGCTCATTTCATTTCACTATCGACGTTCTCAATGGCAGCGTGGCCTTTAGCCAGAACACAACTATACTTATTTCACTTATAGCACAGCCCCACGGCGGCCCTTTGAGCCAAATGTCAGCTAATTAAGGGCTACACGCTCGACCTTTCCCACCCCCGGCTGGGCCAAGGCTGCCAAAAAAGAGCCCTGTGTGTGACTCAGGTTTACGAGAGAAACGCTGCTGCACTTATAAGTCCTGGTCACACACTGAGCTCTGATGTGATAAATACACAGCAGAGCCCCACAGAGCAGCAGGCAGCAGTAACAGGGACACGTGCAGGGTCAAGACGCTCAGGGAGGCGCCGCAAATGGAAAAGTAGAGCACTATTAAAGTTTAACTGAAGCTAATCTTGAGACATCCAGGAATAAGACATTAGCAAGAAGTGAATCAAAACTGGACTTACTGGGAACCACATGTGTTTCAGCCTCTTATTCTTAATCTATATAAATGAGCTAGAAAATGTTTGTAAAAAAGTGCAGATGACTCCTGCCTCCTATTATCTCATCCAAATCCCCACAGCCTGACAACAGAGGCAAACGCGGAATTATCAGGAATTTCTCTAAATATTCAAAAGACAAATTTCATATTTTTCAGCTCTAAACATGTTCCAAACCTGTTGCACTGTCCGTCGATGGAATTACAGTTAATCAAGTTTTTAGGAGTGATTGTTGATCCAAAACTGACCTGGAAACACCGAACTCAACATGTGTGGAGCAAAATTGGTTCTTGTATAAATGCTTCATGATGACTTTATATCACAGTTTAATATATGAATGATTCAGAGAGACTTCCTCTGCTCCTTTGTTTCGTAAATACAGTATTTGGACTGTATATAATGTCAACATATTGTATTTGCCTGTTTCTGTTTAAGTTTGTCCACATGTCTCAGGTTTTACCCAGAGTTTTGGAGAACTTTTCCATGTCCTCATCAGATGTTCACACCTACAAACCCCTGCAGAGACTTTTCCCCTGTGCAGAACATCGAGGAACCAAAGAACCGTCAGGTTCAGAGGCGCCGCCCTCTGGAGAAACTTTCCCCTGTGCTAAAGGCTGTTTCCACTCTGTTTTCTTTTCAAAGACAAATGCACCAAATGTTGCTCATCTGAATGTACAGTATTGTTTAACGTGTTCATAAGTGTGACCTTCTGTTCATGATGTCATGAAAATGTTTTTAGGGGAGGTGCTTTATAAGACCCTTAATGCTCTTCTCACACTCTCCTGCACTCAGATGTTTATATTTTTTAGTATTGTGAAATTGTTTTAACTTTATGTGCAAAGAAAAATCTAATCTAAACCTATTAGTAGAGATGAGATCACAAAATGAGACAAGATACGAGGTCCACAAGAACGAGACAAGACAAGATTTCACATATTTCCCAACATATAAACTTCAGAGTTGAGTTTACAATTTTGGCTTCACAATTTTTTCTTTCCTTATTTCATTTAATAGTTTTGTTTCCAGTCTATCAGAATCAGGTTTTATTGCCATATGAGTGAACAGGGTCACGCTGCAGTGCCTGAGGTGAAACGTAGACAAACACTAATAACTGTGCAATAAATACAATAAAATAAAGTAGAAAACAATGAACTCTATAATGTAACACAAACATTTACAAAATTACAAGAATATAACAGTCAAGTGCTGCTTTTTGGGAGCGGAAGAGCTGTAACTCACCAACATGTGATGCTATTTTCTAAACCTAAATAGCATGAACACAGGAGACACGTGCTTACGTTTACGATCTTATGATAAATTTGGTGACGTTCAGACTGCAGGGCTTAATGTTCAATTCAGATTTTTTTGTAAATCTGATTTTTTTGCGAGGTCGCTCACATTTCCAGTTCATTACGACTTGTGTGTGACCTCCAGTGTGAACTTTAAACCCCCAAAGTGTCCTGCAGACACACTGAGGCACACGATGACGGCACAGGAGCAGCTCAGGGTTTACAGGAGCCTGTCACGGTTTAACTAAGACCCAAAATCACAAACCACGACTGGTAAACGTGAAAGTGATTTATTACAAGATTCTGGAAATAATACAGAAGGCAGGCAGACGGACAGGCAGACGGACAGGCAGACGGACAGGCACCTGGACACAGGAAGAGGTAAGTCCAAGAAATACAAGGCAAGGGTATCCACACAAATCTAGAGCCAAGGTTTCACTAACGTAGAGTAGACAACAAACTGGCAAGGACTGGTTGGAGAGCTGGGGTTCTTGTACTGCAGGTGATGAGTTGATGGGATGCAGGTGTGCGCTCTGCCAGCAGGAGGGAAACGCCCAGAGGAGGAGGAGACTCAGGAGACACAGGAGGGAGGGGAGGAGAAGAGAGGAGGAGAAGGCAAAGACCAGGAGCGGATCCTGACAGAGCCTAAACATGGACCAGAGCACTGAGCTCCTGGAGAGTTTAAAGTGTCTGTTGTCCCGCTCTCGTGGGAGGAAACACGTCAGCGTTGGGCTGTATTGGCTCACAACAGGTTCTTGTTCCAGCACTATAGTCGACCTCTCGCTTGTTGATGACATGTAGGTTGGATGAATGTGACTCGGCCGATCAGCCTGATGTCGCATGTCAGAGGATCAAATATGTTTCGGTTGTAGAAGCACAGATCCAAGTGGCCTGGGTCACATTAGAAAAAATCAGATCTGTGTCGTTCAGACGGTCATTAAAGGATCTGATACAGGTCCGGCAGGGGTGGAAAAATGGGATTTGGGTCACTTCAGGTGCAGTCCGAACGTGGCCTTTGTCTCACGAGATCTTGTGTCGTCCTTATTAGCCCAATGTTACATCCAGTGGAGCCACAGTCACTAATACATTATTTATTCACTCTTTACACAAGGTGCCTCCTTATTTTACTTGCACTTATATTTTTACTTGTACATGTTTGAATCAGAATCAATAGTGCGTCTGCTTCTGTCTCCCTTTTTGTCTCCCTTTAGTCAGCCCAAAGCTCAGACCACAGTAGATTAAGCAGTAAACACAGAGCTTCTCCCTGACCCTGAACACTGAGCCAATAGAGACAGTAAATAATATAATACTAATGTAGATGTTCCAAAGTAAAGATATGTCTATAAAAAATGCACAAACAGGTTTGAGCTCTGCTGATCCTTCTTCAGGCTCCTGTCCATTATGTATGTGGCCATTTAAATGGGAATTTAATATTAACACTGGACTTTTCTCAGCCAACATGCTGCTCTTAACCTGTAATAGAACTACACAGGACTGAAAAAACTGCCTCATTCTTCAGTATTTTAAGAGCACATATGCACACTTGACCTTTAATCAGAATAGTGTTCTCTCATTAAAAATATACCTGGAATTGTATTTCATTCATGCTTCAGTTTTGGTTTCAGTTTCAGTCATTTTCTGTTAAAAAGTCCTTCATCTCTGAGCATCTCTCACCAAACACAGAGAGAAACTGTCCATTTTTTAAGTCCATAAATCATCAACAGACTTTAAAATCAATGAATGGATTTTATTTTTTTTATTTTTTATTGTTTTATTAAGAATTATTGGCTAAACTTATTCTGATGACATGAAACCACTGCTATTTTGTGTCAGTTCCAGTTTATAAAATGTATGAGCAAAGTTCTTCTCTTGAACCATTTTGACGGAAAAAACTAAACATTCTCGTTCTTTCACACTTGAGGTGAGCATTAGCTTCACACTTTCAGTCCTGTTAATAATGTATTACAGGGAATACAAGAGCGCTCTGACATTTATCACCATCACAAAGTGGGCACAAAGTGGAGCTCCTGCAGAGGTGGAGTCTGAAGGAGCCAAGTGACAATGGACTCAAAATGGCACCTTCAGACTTCTGCTGCTGAAGATACTTCTACTTTAGGCTCTGTGAATGAAGGTACCAGCAGTAAGAAGCACGATGAACAACGCTTTAAATGTTCCTGTGGCTGATTTTAGAAAAGATATGAATCGACCTTTAAATGGCGGTTAGATTGGATATTGTATTGTAAAAAGCCTGTGCTGCTTTGCATCATATAAGCACTATTGTACCAGGTTTACAAAGCATGAAGGCAGAGAGCAGGTCTGTGTCTGCTCTATAGTTATAAACTATGTGACACGTGGATCATTATGTTCTCAGTTGGACTTTGTAAACCGCAGTATCTAAAACAGCAGTAGATTTGTGCAAAATGGCCACACGACTGTGTCACCATAATTCCTACATTTACTTTTCGTCCAATATGTGAAGGAAAGAACTATTATTTTTTGGGAATTAGTATTTATGGTGTGCTTCCTCTTTACTCTGCTCGTGTGGTTGGCCTGTCAGTAGTTTTTTTTGCAGTATGATCAGATTTGAGGCGCAGCAGGTTGAATGAATCACTTCTGACTCATACAGATGCAAACTAAGGACTAAAATGTTTCATTTTGCAGTTTTATTTATTGCAGCTCATGTTTCTTTTAACAATATTGTACATTTAGAATATTTTTTGTGGTATAAGACCCTGAGATTCTTGAACTCCTTCACTTGAGGCAGGATTCTCGACCAATAATGTAATAAATGAACATTCCGACCCTCACCTGTGGTCAGGAGGTTTGGGTAATGACCGAAAGAACAAGATGGCGGATACAAGCACTGGAAATGAGTTTCCTTCATTTCCCTCCCCGCTCACAGTCAGACTGCCTGTTGTTCAGTTGCAGGTAAAATTGTAATTGAATAAATGTGGAGCTGTTTAATGTCCATTGAAACAAGCAGACGACTCCAGCAGAAAACGTTTAAAACCTTTAAACCTTTAAAACTATTCTGTAAATGTCCAGTTGCGCTGTATATGTTTTAACACTTTTCATTAGAGTTTCTGACAGGCTGTTTATTAGTGTGACTCAAAACAACTCAGGGGCTTGTTTCTGATGAGGAAAATCAGGCATGTTCAGCATAATGAATATGAAGTCCGATCCATGAAGAGCACTTGAGGCTCTGGTGTACGAGGCGCCTCCAAATACCACTGAACTCCCCGTCCTGATGTCGGTTTCCGTTGGCGGGTTTGGTGCTGTGGTAATTGGCCAAACAGGTTTGTCCTGTACTTGTACTGGGGTCTAATACCTGCCTGTTTCTATGGATATGTCACAGAATGTTCCACAGTGTAACATTAACCAGCTCGACCTTACAGTTCGTCAATTACAGGGGTTTTATAGCTAAAAATACCTACAGAAAGAAGCATTCTGACTGAGCGGAGTCGTCTCTCCACAGATCTGACCTGTTCCTTGGTCTGGTTTGGTCTCCATGGAGATAGAAAGGTTTAACGCCATATTGTGGAACATTCCAGACAAAGCAGTAACATCTCCATGGATAAGAGCAAAATCATTACATTTGAAGATTTATTAGATCTCAAAATCTGCCCAAAATACTTTTACTTTTTATTCTTTAAGTACTTTTTAAACAGGTACTTTAATACTTTCAAGTTAATAGATTCCTTTTACATTTAGTTCAGCAGGGACGGAGTCCACGGCTGAAATGATCCAAATGAGTGTATGGAGTTTAAAAACAGAATGGAGCACCTCCTGTACTAAGATACGATAAGATAAACTTTATTGTTGTTTTGGGCACTTTACACATTAACAACAGTCACATGACACATGTGGCACATTTCTGCACTGCACAACCCAGAACTGATATCAGAGCATGTGGTCCTGTTCCCTCCGGGGTTCACTTTACTCTGGAGGTAGAGTTCATTTTTCACACTGAGAGTTTGACTCTGCTGACACGAGCTGCGTTTCCATCATCTTATTTCTAATGCGCTGAAGATTTGCATAAATAAGAGAAACTGGACTTAGAAGCCTCATTTGCATAAAAGTAGATTTGCTCACTTCAGGTGGATTTGGATTCATGCACACAACGCTTAAAGGTGCATTGTGTAACTTTCCCGGTGGAGGGTCCATCAACTACTGTAAATATTACTACTACTACTACTACTACTACTACTACTACTACTACTACTACTACTACTACTTCAAATACTGTGCCCACTCATTTGCATTTAAGCGACAAAGAAAAGTGGAAAAGAATAAATGTGGGACATAAATGTAAAAATAAATAAATGTGGACACAAATGAATGAGTAAAGGAAAAGTTTTAAAATAATAAAAAAATAAATAAATAAATGTAAAAAATAAATAAATACATAAATAAATACATTTAAAAAAGTAATTACATTTAAAAATAAGTATATAATATTTATGTACAAATAAGTTAAAAAAAAGCTAAAATATAAACCAGCATATTTTAGCTTTTTTCCCCAGAATTTATGCATTAATTTGTTATTTACACATTTTAATTATTATTCACCATTTAATGTAATACTTTTCAGCATTTATTGTTGTATTTATTTACTTCTAATTATGTCATTGTTGGTCCTCTCCATAGAGCTAAACTGTAACTTGGTAACTGGAGATATGTTTAATGTCCTAATGCGGAACATTCCTGGCAAAGCAGCTCCACCAGAGTTACAGTTTGACACAAAAAAAAGTTTTGTAGTTCATAAAGAGGAGGTGAAAGGATGTGAGGGGTGATGTTTGTGCTGCTGCAGGTGACACTGTTTCAAAAGGGAAAGTGGCTGAAACTGATGTAAGTCTGGGAAACTACAAGAGGCAAAATGAACATCTGCTCCAAAATGGCCGCCGTGTATCTGTGTGAACGGGAGCGGTGTCAGTGCACCTGTCCCTCTCCTCAGGTGCACCTGTCCCTCTCCTCAGGTGCACCTGTCCCTCTCCTCAGGTGCACCTGTCCCTCTCCTCAGGTGCACCTGTCCCTCTCCTCAGGTGCACCTGTCCCTCTCCTCAAGTGCACCTGTCCCTCTTCTCAAGTGCACCTGTCCCTCTCCTCAGGTGCACCTGTCCCTCTCCTCAGGTGCACCTGTCCCTCTTCTCAAGTGCACCTGTCCCTCTCCTCAGGTGCACCTGTCCCTCTTCTCAAGTGCACCTGTCCCTCTCCTCAGGTGCACCTGTCCCTCTCCTCAGGTGCACCTGTCCCTCTTCTCAAGTGCACCTGTCCCTCTCCTCAGGTGCACCTGTCCCTCTCCTCAGGTGCACCTGTCCCTCTCCTCAGGTGCACCTGTCAGTGTAAAACCTATAAATTATGAATCAAAAGCAGCTTTTCCATTCTAGTATTTATTCATTTACTTATGTAACAGGTGATGGGCGACTTCTTGTGCTCATTGTATTTGACGCCTCCTTAAAGTTCCTGTATTACACAAAATGGACTCTTGTGAGTTTAAAGTCATGTTATAATGTTGTTCTCTCCTGTGTTTTGTTTCATTCACACTTGTGGGATAATCCTGGTCTACATCTCCAAAGCTCTAAATGCTCTGTACCACTTTGTGATGTCATGCAGTGGTAGTTTTCAAGTGAACAGCTCCTTTTACCTGTATTTCAGTGAGATGGGCTGTTCCAGCACTGAAACCATCCAAATTATGTCAAGTTATTTTAGTGAAAGGTGTATGCAGTTTAACAACACAGTGGAGCACTTCCTGTATTACCACATGATGTCACAAGGTGGAATAGAGCGTTTTCTGCACTGCAAAAAACAAAATCTAGTCAAGATAAAATGACTTGGATTAAGAAATTTTTACCATGATTTGAGTAAATTTCACTTGACAAGTAAAAGGATCGGCCAGAGCAGGAAGAACTGAAGTAAGAACTTTGTACTTAAAATATGTAAATACATCCTGCTACACTTAAAATAAGAAAAACAACTTTTTTCACTTAAAATAAGAAATAAAATGAAATGTTGCTTGAATTAAGAGAAAAACACTTATTTCACTGGCAGATCATTTTACTTGTCAAGATGAATCTACTCAAATAAAGTAAAATGTTCTTATTTTAAGTCATTTTATACCTTAGGGTTAGGTTATTTATACCTATTTATTGATATTGTTTTTCCAGTGCGTTTGACAGAAAAACTCTGAAATGCCTAAACTGGAGGATTTGTGTGTTAATGTAAATGTGTGAATGAAACAAAACACAACTCCAGGTCTGTTTGTGATGAGGAAATGTGAAAACTTAAATAACAATACTGAGTTTACTGTAATTGTGATCAGCACAGTTTTATTGATCTCCAGTATTTATAGGAAAATTGTAATATGATATTTTTATCTCTCAGCCGTAAAGTTTGTTCTTCTATAGTTATAATCCACAAGAACTCTGAATCATTATGTTATAATTTGCACAGTTTCAACGATATTAAGTCGATTTATTCATCCATTCATCTGTTTATTCATGTAAAACGACTTAATAAAAGAAACAAATCTGCTTATTTCCACGTCAGAAAACTGCGGAGCCCCAACGGAGCTGACGTCACTATAAACATCATCACACCAGAGTGTCTTTAACTCTGATGGAGAGTTGTAGATCGTAGATCACACTAGTGCACAGCAGATTTCGTACAGATTTGTACCAAAGTGACTGCACTACACTGGCAAATCCTACACGTATCACCAAGTCACAAAATAAAATTGGAGAGCGAAGTCAGTACGGAGCAGTGGGCGTGTGTGAATATGGCATCTTGAAAATAAGCGATTAAAGATGATTCAAACATGCACGAGTCGCTCCAAATACAACTTCGAGAGTATAAATGAGAAGGGAAACAACTACATCATGATTAAAAGCTCTGAAAAGTAGATTTTGTAGATTAGGCTTTAATTTGAGTTCTACTGTGGACAATATGAGCAAACACACATGTGCAGACAAACGTATCATTATGTACAGCAGATTCTGTCCAAATAGAGTTTCTTTCATCTCTTCTGTAATACGTGTTTGCTTCTTGCATATTTTCAGTCCAGGCTGTGCTTTTGGTGGATCCCAAGAGACGTTTAATCTGTATCTATGCAAATATACAGATGTGTTTGTACAGCCCCAAATGTATTGTCCCAAATCAGATTCCGGCACATTCTGCCTGTAGGAGCGGCTCTAAAGTGGGATTATTTGTGCTGAAATGAGCTGCAAATCTCACACCGACTCCAGATTCTCATCATGTTTTCTTTTTTTCTCGTCTTTTCTCCACAGGGACATCAAACCTGACAACATCCTGCTGGACGAACATGGTAAGTGTGTCACAGTTACCACCTGCACACAAGAAAATATCACATCAGCTTTGGCCTTTGGGAGATTTGTGTAACTCAGGAGTGTCCAAACTTTTCCCTCCAGTGAGCTACCGTCACAAAACAATAATAAGAAAGAAATGTAGTAAATATAGGAGTCACTGTGAGCCTTAAATGGGGACAGTTAAATGCAGATAAAAACATAAACCATTATCCATTTATTATTCCTCAAAATCAGGCTTCAAAATTACAGCAACTCATCAAATTGGACTTAATCTGCACAGATACTTCAGAAATCCCTCGCTGAGCGAGTGGAGAGTTGCTCGTATCTCTTGACCTTCAGGTTGGAACGTCCTGGTCTAACCTAAAATATGAGTAGAGATGGAACAATAACCGAAATATCGCGATATCGTCTTTTCAGAAATCTCACAATAAAATCGTGGACCATCACAATCTGTCAAATCACAAACTTCTTTGCTTAAATTCATTGTTATGGTGCAAAAGCAGCTATAAAACTACACAGACCCTGATCCTTTGCTCTGTTTCAGTCCAACATGATGAAATAACTGGAGAATAACACTTTTGAATCTTAATTATTTGCATTATAACAAGAGAAAAAAAGCATTTTCACACAACATTTTGCAATAAATATTGTGCATAAAGTGAAAATATGGTAACATCCCTAAGCTCTGGGTTTACATGGGGCTTTGAAAAGGTCAAAAAGAGTGACAAAACAAAGGGACACAAAACAAAACCCCAAAGAAAAATCACATAAACCCACAAACAGAATCAAGTGTCAAAACAAAAGGCAGAAAATAGAACTAAACAGAGGCCAGAAGATGAGCACTGGAAAAAAACTATATCTCGGTAAGATAAAATTACTTACATTAAGAACATTTTACTTTATTTGAGTTGATTCAACTTGACAAATAAAATGATCTGACAGTGGAATAAGTGTGTTTTTATTATTCAAGCAACTTTTTATTTTGTTTCTTATTTTAAGTACAAACAGTTGTTTTTTTCTTATTTTAAGTCTAGCAGATGTATTTTCATATTTTAAGGACAAAAAGTCTCATTCCACTGGCAGAAAATTTGACTTGTCAAGTGAATTTTGCTCAAAACAGTAAAACGTTCTTAATTCAGATCATCTTAACTTAACTAGATTTGATTTTTTCTTGTTTTTTGTGCTGCACCAGTCAGGGCTCAGGGCCCAGGGCAGCAGCAGGAATCAGGCAGCAAAAGAAAAGAAAACACACAAAACAAGTCAGAACTGGAGTCCTGGGGCTGTTATAACGGAACATTTCAGACAAACACATAGAACCTTTAAAACAGGGATTAGTGAAACTCTGGAGACACTCCCTGTACAAATACATCTGCAGTTTCATTATAATTACAGCCGCAAACTTCTAAGGGGGTCACCGCTCCACAGATCTGTCTTTTACCTTGACCTGGTGGTGCCCCCTGCTTGTTTCCATGGAGATATTTAAAATGTAATCCCATACTGTGGAACATTCAAAGCGATTTCACCAGAAACCACAGCTGATCCGGCCTAAGCAAATGTGCAGTCGAATCCTCCGCCTGTATATATGTGACGCAGCTCCGTTTGTGAACAGGGGATTAAAGGTGTAAACAGACACGAGGAGGAAGAGCAGAACCTGCAGCAGGACGACCTCAGGCCACATGTGAACGAGCATTAGAGAATACACGATTTCAGCTTTATTCATACAAACGGACTCTGCATTTGACCACATTTAACAGAATTACAAATACTGTGATGTGAAGTAGAGGCTCATGGGAAGAGATTTCACCAGATTAAGATTAAAGGGAATTTATTTGATGTTTAAATGTGCTGTGTTTGGTTTTTACATCTTCAAAATGTGAAAAACAAAACTAGAACTTACCGTTTGCAGTGGTTATTCCTCACTGCAATGAGTTTATAAAGCACGGGTTTTCTGCCATGGTAATTCTAACAAGAACTAGCATGCTAAAACTGCACTTCCTGATTCTCACACAGTAAATCACTTTATAAGTAGATGCAGGCAGTACACAGTAGACCTATTTTGACTTCAAACTATAGTCCGTATATATGAGTGGACTAAGCTAACCCGTTAGCCGCTAACCCGTTAGCCGCCGCGTGCCAAACAGGAAGTGCTCCAGGAGGCTCTTCCGGCTCCTTCTCTCCTTTTTCCCATTCACTTACACTGAGATCTTATCGCTCGTCTCTCTGTACCTGTTGCTGTGGCCTCGTCATTTTGGTCTTAAAATGTTCGTATGAATCCGCTCTACATGATTCTGCATTTTTTTCTGGTATTTTGTCTGAATACATTAAACGTATTCTTAATGTTGAGCCTGGCTCCAGATTTGCTCCTGTAGCCGTTAGCATCACGAGCCTCATTTGAGCGGCGCTAAAGCTATGGGGGACGTCACACTCACTTAGTCCACTCCTTTTATACAGTCTATGCTTCAAACGCTGCTTATACATTATATCTGTGCTGAGACAAGACACATTTTACTCAAATACATGGGGAAAAATCATGCATCTATCACCATTAACAACAGGTCAGATCTGTGGGAAGGCAAGCCCACTCACAGTAAGAATGCATCTTTTTCAAGGCATTTTTAGGAGAAAATATATTAAAATAAGTGGTAAATATTTCAAATTTATTGGCATATGATTCCAGGCAAATCATTCAAATCTCTATAGAGACAAAAACCTCCTGCAGAAAAAGCTGCACGGTGCCTGAAAGTCCAATACTACGCAAAACTGACCCGTGTGAGCTTTTAGACGTGTTAAAATGCTGTTACCTCCTCAAAAACCTCCTGGAATTGTGTTTTGTTTCATTCACACTTTTATTTTGTAGTAGTAGCTCAAAATGCTCTGATGTGATGTCATGAAGCCGCAGTTTGAAGTTAACATCTCCTTTTACCTTTTGTTCAGTAGAGACGGGCGATTTCAGGGCTCAGAGACTCCTGTGTTATTACCTGACATCAAAAGGTGGAACAGAATGTTTTCTGTCTGAAAGAAGCACTCAGCCTAAATGTGCAGCTTTGTGAGTTAAACATGTGAATGAAGCAAAACACAACTCCAGGTCTGTTTGTGATGAGGAAACAACATCAAAACACACTGGAGATCAGAAAATAGTGTAATATGGGCCCTTTAACACTGTGTTATTGTTTCAACAAGTCTCTGACGAAATGACTGAGATATAATGTTAAAGGAGAGAAACCTGTGTGAATGAAGGAGAGAAACCTGTGTGAATGAAGGAGAGAAACCTGTGTGAATGAAGGAGAGAAACCTGTGTGAATGAAGGAGAGAAACCTGTGTGAATGAAGGAGAGAAACCTGTGTGAATGAAGTTAGAAACACTTCAATACATTTACAGCACATCTCTGACCCCCTCTCCATCTCTGACCCCCTCTCCATCTCTGTCCCCCTCTCCATCTCTGTCCCCCTCTCCATCTCTGACCCCCTCTCCATCTCTGACCCCCTCTCCATCTCTGTCCCCCTCTCCATCTCTGACACCTCTCCATCTCTGACCCCCTCTCCATCTCTGTCCCCCTCTCCATCTCTGTCCCCCTCTCCATCTCTGACCCCCTCTCCATCTCTGACCCCCTCTCCATCTCTGTCCCCCTCTCCATCTCTGTCCCCCTCTCCATCTCTGTCCCCCTCTCCATCTCTGTCCCCCTCTCCATCTCTGACCCCTCTCCATCTCTGTCCCCCTCTCCATCTCTGACCCCTCTCCTCCTCTGACCCCCTCTCCATCTCTGTCCCCTCTCCATCTCTGTCCTCCTCTCCATCTCTGTCCCCCTCTCTATCTCTGACCCCTCTCCATCTCTGTCCTCCTCTCCATCTCTGTCCCCCTCTCCATCTCTGTCCCCCTCTCCATCTCTGTCCCCCTCTCCATCTCTGTCCCCTCTCCATCTCTGTCCCCTCTCCATCTCTGTCCCCCTCTCCATCTCTGACCCCTCTCCATCTCTGTCCCCCTCTCCATCTCTGACACATCTCCATCTCTGTCCCCTCTCCATCTCTGTCACCTCTACATCTCTGTCCCCCTCTCCATCTCTGTCCCCCTCTCCATCTCTGACCCCCTCTCCATCTCTGTCCCCCTCTCCATCTCTGTCCCCCTCTCCATCTCTGTCCCCTCTCCATCTCTGACCCCTCTCCATCTCTGTCCCCCTCTCCATCTCTGTCCCCCTCTCCATCTCTGTCCCCTCTCCATCTCTGTCCCCCTCTCCATCTCTGACACCTCTCCATCTCTGTCGCCCTCTCCATCTCTGTCCCCTCTCCATCTCTGACCCCCTCTCCATCTCTGACCCCCTCTCCATCTCTGTCCCCTCTCCATCTCTGTCCCCCTCTCCATCTCTGACACCTCTCCATCTCTGTCCCCCTCTCCATCTCTGTCCACTCTACAACTCTGTCCCCCTCTCCATCTCTGTCCTCCTCTCCATCTCTGTCCCCCTCTCCATCTCTGTCCCCCTCTCCATCTCTGTCCCCTCTCCATCTCTGACCCCTCTCCATCTCTGTCCCCTCTCCATCTCTGACCCCTCTCCATCTCTGTCCCCTCTCCATCTCTGTCCCCCTCTCCATCTCTATCCCCCTCTCCATCTCTGTCCCCCTCTCCATCTCTGACACCTCTCCATCTCTGACCCCCTCACCATCTCTGACCCCTCTCCATCTCTGTCCCCTCTCCATCTCTGTCCCCTCTCCATCTCTATCCCCCTCTCCATCTCTGTCCCCCTCTGCATCTCTGACCCCTCTCCATCTCTGACCCCTCTCCATCTCTGACCCCTCTCCATCTCTGTCCCCTCTCCATCTCTGTCCCCTCTCCATCTCTGTCCCCCTCTCCATCTCTATCCCCTCTCCATCTCTGTCCCCCTCTGCATCTCTGACCCCTCTCCATCTCTGACCCCCTCTCCATCTCTGTCCCCTCTCCATCTCTGTCCCCTCTCCATCTCTGACCCCCTCTCCATCTCTGTCCCCCTCTCCATCCCTGTCCCCCTCTCCATCTCTGACCCCTCTCCATCTCTGACCCCTCTCCATCTCTGTCCCCCTCTCCTCCTCTGACCCCCTCTCCATCTCTGTCCCCCTCTCCATCCCTGGCCCCTCTCCATCTCTGTCCCCTCTCCTCCTCTGACCCCCTCTCCATCTCTGTCCCCCTCTCCATCTCTGTCCCCCTCTCCATCCCTGGCCCCTCTCCATCTCTGACACCTCTCCATCTCTGACCCCCTCTCCATCTCTGTCCCCCTCTCCATCTCTGTCCCCCTCTCCATCTCTGTCCCCCTCTCCATCTCTGTCCCCTCTCCATCTCTGACCCCTCTCCATCTCTGTCCCCCTCTCCTCCTCTGACCCCTCTCCATCTCTGTCCCCCTCTCCATCTCTGGCCCCTCTCCATCTCTGACCCCTCTCCATCTCTGTCCCCCTCTCCATCTCTGTCCCCCTCTCCATCTCTGTCCTCCTCTCCATCTCTGTCCTCCTCTCCATCTCTGTCCCCCTCTCCATCTCTGACCCCTCTCCATCTCTGACCCCCTCTCCATTTCTGACCCCTCTCCGCTGCCCCAAACACAGCCCTGTCCCTTGTGTCGTCCTGTAGGGGGAGAAAGCTCATTACTTTGGGCTCGGTGAATGGCAATGATTCAAATCTTGCAGCAAAATGGGACTCGGGTCATTGGTTTGACTTTGGAGGGAAGCACCAAAATATTCACTCCGGAGCCAGTGTTCCCCAGTGACAGAGGGGACTGTAGTGGCTCCTCATCGTCTAATTTAACTTAAAAAATTTAAAAAAAGACAAGGAATTAATACAACTTTGTGCTTCTTCTGTTTCCTTATGTTTCCTGCACAGTTTCTTGTGTTTTGTGAGCTGTGGCTCTGGGAGAGACTCCAGACCAGAGCCCTGCTGCACTCGTGCGCCTCACATATGCCTGTTCTCCCCTGAAATGAGCTCTGTCATCATTTCAGTCCCAATCTTAATTAAGTAACTCAGTGTAAATGTGTCTCTGCAGGACATGTGCATCTCACAGACTTCAACATCGCTGCTATTGTAAAAGACGACCTCAAGGCTACATCCATCGCAGGAACCAAGCCATATATGGGTAAGAGGAACGCCTTATTTGGTCATAAACTCCCTGTGCATTTCTCACTAGTCTAAATCATTCTAAAAACAATCAAATACCACCAATATGTTTAGCAGGTCCACATGGTCCTGGGGTCATTTTAAAACCTCATAGGATCTGAAATATTCATGGTTCAGATCCAGGTTTTTCACTTCCGATACCAATACTGATATTGATACTATTTCTAAGTATCTGCCGATATCCTAATATTAGGACTACTGCCTTCGTACATTTGCACCCTAATTGCTCTGAGAAATGCTGAATCGTCTATTTGTTGCTTTCTGTTCCTTCTGCTCGTACAGAATTGGGTAAAAAGGCGTTTGTTTACTCTGCACCTTTTGTGTGGAATATGCTACAGAAAGACTGGAAACTGATTTAATTTCCTTGAGCACTTTTTAATCCAAACTGAGAGCTTTTGAGACCAATTCCACAGTCTGCACTTGTCTTTCATAATGTCTTTAAACTTTTATGTCTTATCTGTAAATATGTAACTGTGTTCTGTGTTTGCTGCTCCTCTTGGCCTGGACTCCATTGAAAAAGAGGTTCTTAATCTCAGTGGGATATTTCCTGGTTAAATAAAGGTGAAATAAAAATAATATCCGATATTAACCGATATGGATTGAAAATGGCCTTTTTTCAAATTGCAGTTAACTCATTACAAACCTGATGTGACTGTGTTCTGGAGCTGTTCAACCATCATGAGACGTCCTGGGCCTTCATCAGTCAGGATATCGACTGAACTGATATCACGCTGATATTTGACTCCAGTATCGGTATCGGTGCGTCCCCAGGTCACAGCTGCATAATGACGCTGGGTGATTCGATTGTAGGAGCAGGAATAGTTCATTATTAGATTCTAATAGAGCGGAGAGTTCCAGATGTATGACGAGGACTGTGACATCACATTAACTCACAGCTACCGGTAATTATCTTTCACTTACATTTGTTTGACTCTTCAGTGCGTCTGCGGATGGAGGGAATTTGTTTAATAGCACTAGGAGAGAATTCAGGGAGATTTTTGAATAAACAAAACACATGTTCAAGCTCAAACCAACCGACGGAGCTCGTGTCTGTTCTACAGTTTTAATCTACAACACCCTCGGATAATTATATTTTAAATCTCGATATTGATCTGAAACGACATAATAGGAGAAATTGCGCTGATTTCCACATTCGAACACTGTTGCCCGGTGGGAGCTGACGTCACTGTAAACATCATCACAATAAAGAATCAGCAGCTCACGGATGGACGAGCAGCAGGTTTTTATTTTAGAGCATATTAACTATTTACTAAGATCTCATGAGACACAATGACCACAGGATCGTGCTGCGTGAGAAAAATGATCCTGTGAGAGTTTTTTTGTTGTTTACATTTGGATTGGACAAAAAAGGGTTAAGGGTGAACAGAACTGGAAACTGAATCGTGATTTCGTCTTATTTTGTGCAAACTGTGTCTCGTCTCATCCCTAATACTGTATTTTTCAGACTAAGTTGTCATTTTTTCATGGTTTGGGTGGTCCTTATATATAACATTTTTCACACTGACAGCCCGTAGACTGTATATATGCACAGAGCCAACGCACTCAGGATTTTGTCGCTTCTCTCTGTGTAACTCCTGCACTGAGCCTCGTCATTTGGGTCTTAAAATGTTCGTATTCACCGGCTCTACACGGGCTTGAATTTTTTTTGTCTGTCCAAAAATCCTCTTCATAACATAGAACCTGGCTCCAGATTCACTCCTGTAACCGTGAACATCAGGAGCTTCATTTGAGCTGAACATTTCATTTCTATAACTCGCCTTTCAAGGTGACATGTCTGTTCTTGGTCTCAGATTTGATAAAATAAATTTCCCTCTTATAGTCCAGTGCGACTTATACATGTTTTTTTCTTCTTCATTACACATGTTTTGACTGGAGCGACTTATAGTCTGAAAAATACAGTATTTGCATGTGAGTCACGGTTATAGCTGCTCGGTAACTTATCATTGCAATTGCAAACAGCAAAAAGTGGAGCATTAAAATGAACTCTCACAGAATCAATTTGAACATTTTCTCAGTCCACTCTGTTCTAGAGTTAATTTAACATTTTTGGAAATGTTAATTAAGTAACACTGGGCCTGTTTAGTTCCTGTTTAACCCCAAAATTAAGAGTTTTATTAACATTTTGGGAGCAAACGGATAACACTTTGTAGGGTTATCCTGATTTAGCCAAACAGCTCACAGAGGTGTATTTTTACACTTGATTTTAATTAATTTAAGATTAAATTATGTACAAAACTGGTAAGGAAGGAAACAACAAGAATAAACCAGCTCAACAGAAGGCAGTATTGTTCTAATATCTGTTTACTGTGGATATGTTTGCACTGTTTCAGACGTGTATCCAGACTGTTAGAGTTTTACACCACATGCAGTAAACACACAGAAACTGTTACAGACAGTTTGGACACTGGGCATTTTGAAGTGTCCATCTTAAATGATGAGTTCTCGCTCATTTAGAACAAGCTTTGAATAAAATGACTAAACCTCCAGGTCTGTGCCACTACTGGACTGTTTTTCTACTTTCTTTATTTTATATATATAGTATTTATATTTCAATTCTCTTTGTAAATGTTGTACATATGCTTATTCACTTTATATTATTATTTTTATTATTATTTCTATTTTTATTCTTATTGTTTATCTTGATTGCATCACACTTTTTCCCTTTTTTGCACTAAACTGTCCTGGAGCCTCTGTGACTGTTGAATTTCTCCACTGTGAGATCAGTAAAGTCCTGATCTGCATTGGCTCGTGTGAGAGTGGAGTGAGTGTTGTTGGTGTGAGTGTTGGTGGTGTGAGTGTTGGTGGTGTGAGTGTTGGTGGTGTGAGTGTTGGTGGTGTGAGTGTTGGTGGTGTGAGTGAGTCTGTCCCAGGGCAACTGTGGCTACAATAACAGTATTGCACCGTCACCAAATGTGGAGTGAATGAATAATGAGCCAAACTGTAAAACTAAAGCATTATCATTATTATTATAGTGTATAATATTTTACGAGGTGCTTAAGATGAATAAAAGGTTCTGGGTGTGTTCTGGAAATCCACCTTTACGGATGATTTGCGATGCCTGTTTGGAAAATATGTAAATATGAGAAGGGCATAAAGGAGAAGGGCAAATACTGTGACAGGGTTAAACGCTCTGAACAGCCGGGTCTGCAGCTCTGGGTTAAGGCAAAAAAACCCCTAAAAACACCTAAATGGAAAAACTGCAACGCTCCTTGATGGTGATTCATGTTGACAGGTTGATAGATGGATAAAAATAAGCAGATGTCGCTGTTATCGCTCCTTCTGTCCTCCAGGAATCTGCTCCGTGGGTAATTCAGCCGTGACAAAAACCTCTAACAGCTTCATTAATGTGGGTCAATCAAAAATAATCACCCGACACCCGAGAGAAACTACTGCCATTTTTTTACCGGTTTGAAACTTGATTTCTTAGAGCCTGTTCATGTCTCCGCTCTGCATGGATGGGGTTTAATGCCAGACTGTGGAACATTACGATAAAGCAGTAGTATCGTCATGGAGATAAGTAACACACAAAAAAATCTATAGAGCACCTTTAACTTCACCGAGAAAACCTCAATCAGTCACATTTAGTTATAAAACAACCACTGACCAAAGCGCATCGCAAATTTGGTTTCCATGGAGACGAGCAGCTAGAGCACCAAGAAAGTGACATAGTGACACTTTTTTCATCTGAGCTCAATCTTGCAAATCATCCGGTTACAGAAAAAGGCAAAACGTGTTATCACTAATTCTGGTTATCTTGATCACACTAATATATTGTTTCTGAAGGACAAAATGCTCAAGTTCCGTGATCGAGTAAAACATCCAAACACATTTTAAACAACAGCAGAATATCTATAATTTAAGGGTTCATGTAAATAAAAACAGTTTCGCCAAATTTAAGACAATGAAAAGTCTGTGTCTCTCAGTATCTGGTGTCAGATTATGGAATGACCTGAATGACCTGAATGACCTGAGCCTGGACTCAACTCCAGCTCCAGCAGGATGAATTTTAAGAGGAGATATGAGGAAATGAAAACAAAGAAAAGTTCTAAGTTTGATAAATCTTCTCCTGGGAAACAGCTGCACAACAGGAAACTGAAAAAACAGATTAAGATGTAAGAAGGAAAGTGGGATTCAAAAAGTTATACTTCTTTCCACTCCTTTTTGAACAGGTGAACCTGTATGTTTGGATCATATATATATATACTTGTGCTTTAGTGTTGGTGCATGATTTGTTTTTAGTTTTTTTTTGCATGTTTGAACTAAATTCATTCATTCATCTGTAACAGTGACCACATGCTGCTTCTACATGTGTCACTGATTAAGAAAATAAAATTAGAGAAAGTACAGAGCGATGGTGATGAAAACAAGAGCCAGTCGGCGTCTTGAGAATGTGATTAAATATGACTCAAACTCAAACATGCACGAATTCCTCCAAATACAACTTCAGGAGGGTGAATGAGAAGAGGAAACTCCTGTGAAATGGTGAAGGGGCCATTTTCTGATCTGTCATGTAGCTGTAATATCCTCGTCCAGAATATGGAGCTGTGTTCTGTTTTATCCACATGTTTCAGCACATAGATCTGAATATTTAGGCTGAAAACACTCTGTTCCAACTTGTGATGTCATGTGGTAATACAGGAAGAGCTCCACTGTATTTTTAAACTCCAAACACCTTCACTAAAATGTTGACTTGACATCACAAGGTGGAACTGAGCATTTTGAGCTTTGGACATGTAGACAGACTAAGAATATAAAGTGACGTGTGAATGAAACAAAACATAACTCCAGGTTTGTTTTTGATGAGGCAACATGACTTGAGTCAGTTTTGCATAATATAGGACCTTTAAAGGTGCTTTGTGCAACATTTTGGTCCAGTGTGGAGTGTTTCACAATATGATATTACAGGAAACAGCTCTGCCTCACAGTTATTTAACTACAGGTGGTTTTATAGCTCAAAAATACCTTAAAAAACAGTCTGACTGTGAGGGGTGTCGCCTCTCCACAGATCTGACCTTTAACTTGGTCTTGGTTGGTCTCCATGAAGATAAAAAAGATTTAATGCCGTACTGTGGAACATTCCAGACAAAGCAATAACATTTCCATGGAGAAAAGCATCTGACGGACCCTCCGCCGGAAAAGTTAATGCCCCTTTACTTATAAAACAGCAGAACTTATTCAGTGTTCGGTCAGTACCTGCGTGAGAACCCAGTGTTTATTCACACAATGCACTGAAAAGTCGATTTTTATTTTCATTTATTTATTTATTTGAAAAGGGACAATGCACATTAATCAACATCAGAACAGTGTAAATGTGCCCGAGTTCACTGATAACAGCTCATTTACATCGGCCCCTTTGCCTGATGTGAAAAAGGCCTAAAAGAAAATACACTTAAAAAGTTACACATCAAAAATGACACAAATGTACAATAACATTACACAAATACAATAAAAGTCTCAGTGTTCACACATTTGTCTTTCTAAAAGGCACTTTTTAGCCTCTTTTTAAAAGCAGAGAATGAGGGAGATGAGTTCCACTGATGGGAGAAAACAGAGGAATGAAGCTCTTCCCTCACTGCTCCTCTGGCCCTCACTAGATCTGGAATTAAAGTCATTCATTTTCCATAATTTTCCTGCTTTAATAGTATCTGTTGTGTGCTTATGTCTGTGTTCCAGCCCCGGAGCTGTTCCAGACGTTCGAAGGCTCTCACCCGGGCTACTCCTTCTCTGTGGACTGGTGGTCTTTGGGCATCACCGCCTACGAGCTGCTCCGTGGACAGGTACTAACCCTAACCCCCCCCCCCATTCATCACTACGCCAAGCAAAACAACGCAGACTCCGGCTCTAATTGAATTTTTCATTTTCGCTGACCTCTACGGGGCTCAGATACTCCGTCATGCTTTGGGAAACCGCTCGCCGTAACAAAACGGAAAAATAGAAAATAGAATGAGAGTTATTTCAACAGGCGCATAATTGGAATTGATTTCAATAATATATTTATACATTTTCATCCGGTCTCATCTGGTGGAGTTTAAAGCTGATGTCACGGAAACAAACTCATTTCTATTTGGTTCAATTTGCATGATTTATCTGGTCAGGTCGAGGACAGAAGCAGTTTATCTGCAAACGTGAATGTGATGGATTCTGTGGCAGTAAAAAGTGCACAGTTCTGTATAAACGAGGGCTGTCGGTATCGTGAATCAAATACTGATCCATATCGAAACTACAGACTCTTTTGAATAAGTGTCGATATTAAAAATGCACAGAACAGACATGAACCTTTCTTGAATTGATAGATTTGCAGTGGCGTCGTGCTGGGGGTGTTCTACATGGATCTCTAATGGTGGAATGTTCAGGACACAATGCACAAATTAGCAAATGCAATTAAAAAAAAAAAGTAAAAATAGTCTAAAAACTCAAGAAAAATGCAGAATGGATTTAACCAGCACATTTTCAGGAGCCTGTGATCATGGTCCTGTTTAGGAGTTTGACTTTCAACCAAAAGGTGAGAGACGAACTGAAGTTTTAGTCTAATAAAGCCTCAGACACAGCAGTGCCTTCAGTTAGCATCAGAACCCCCAGGGAATGTTAAAGACGTCAGCTGCAAAATATCACTAAACTTGAATGATCTTGAGCTGTATCAGAGCGAGTGTAAGAGCACAGAGACTCCAGAAAAACTCCAGTCCGGCCTCTAAAAGTGGTGAAAAGTGCTGATGAACTCCTCCTGGTGAATAATGACGATGCTCTGAATTCATAAGTGAGGAAAAACTCTGGACCGTTTCACTGTTTTTCACGTTTCTAAAACAGTAAAAATCCGGTACAGCCGCTTTAGTCCTGGATGTGTTTAAAATGTCACATATTACTTCTATTTTCTGATGTATGTTTTAAGTTTCCTCATCATCCCCGGAGTTGTTTTATTTCATTCACACGTTTGACACACAGAAAAACAACATTTGGATGATTTCAGCTCTGGAATTTCCATTTCCACTAAACAAAAGTAGCTGAAAACTGCCTCTTCATGACATCACAAGGTGGAACGGAGCAGTTTGAGCTGTGGGGACAGACGCAGCAGAGTTCCCTGAACAGTCGCTGGAACCAGACTGTGCCAGTATCTCATCAGCGAAAGGCAAAGCTGTGATCTGTCTTCTCCTCCCTCTCCAGAGCCAAGAGCAGACCTTAAAAACGTCAAAATTACTGCCTCATTCAAAATGATTTTCTATGAATCAGTTTTATTCCCAATAGCTCGATTCCTTATGCCCCCTCTGCCCCTCTGCCCCTCTGCCCCTCTGCCCCTCTGCCCCTCTGCCCCTCTGCCCGGGCTCAGGCTCAGACTGTGATACTCTCCAGGTCCAGCTCAGCTCCTCCACAGTGAACCATCCGTCACTGTCGCTGCCTTTAGCCTCCAATAACTTCTGCTGCTGCTAAAGGAGGACGGGACTTTCTGAATTCGTGGAAGTCTCTATCATTTCTCTGTATATATATATATATATATCATTTCTCTGTATATATATTGCCTGCAGCTGTGCAGTGGGTGTAAAAGTTCAATGTTCCAATCAGAATTGACTCTTGAGGGTTTTCGGTCGGATAAGAACAATGTTCCCTCCTCACACAGACCCAGAGCTGTGTTTGAGTTTGTTTCATTCACATGTTTGAGGAACACTTTAACTAGTCCAAGTTTAGACCTGTTCAGTCCTGGTTTACTCCTAATTTAATCCTGGATTAGTCCTGGTTTAGTCCTGGTGTAGTCCTGGTTTAGTTTTGGTTTAGTCCTGGTTTAATCCTGGATTTGTCCTGGTTTAGTCCTGGTTTAATCCTGGATTAGTCCTGGATTAGTCCTGGTTTAGTCCTGGATTAGTCCTGGATTAGTCCTGGTTTAATCCTGGATTAGTCCTGGTTTAGTCCTGGTTTAGTCCTGGATTAGTCCTGGTTTAGTCCTGGTTTAGTCCTGGTTTAGTCCTGGTTTAGTCCTGGATTAGTCCTGGTTTAGTCCTGGTTTAGTCCTGGATTAGTCCTGATTTAATCCTGGATTAGTCCTGGTTTAGTCCTGGATTAGTCCTGGTTTAGTCCTGGTTTAGTCCTGGATTAGTCCTGATTTAATCCTGGATTAGTCCTGGTTTAGTCCTGGTTTAGTCCTGGATTAGTCCTGGATTAGTCCTGGATTAGTCCTGGTTTAATCCTGGATTAGTCCTGGATTAGTCCTGGTTTAGTCCTGGTTTAGTCCTGGATTAGTCCTGGTTTAGTCCTGGATTAGTCCTGGATTAGTCCTGGATTAGTCCTGGTTTAGTCCTGGTTTAGTCCTGGATTAGTCCTGGTTTAGTCCTGGATTAGTCCTGGATTAGTCCTGGTTTAGTCCTGGTTTAGTCCTGGATTAGTCCTGGTTTAGTCCTGGATTAGTCCTGGTTTAATCCTGGATTAGTCCTGGATTAGTCCTGGTTTAGTCCTGGTTTAGTCCTGGTTTAATCCTGGATTAGTCCTGGTTTAGTCCTGGATTAGTCCTGGTTTAATCCTGGATTAGTCCTGGATTAGTCCTGGTTTAGTCCTGGTTTAGTCCTGGATTAGTCCTGGTTTAGTCCTGGATTAGTCCTGGATTAGTCCTGGTTTAGTCCTGGATTAGTCCTGGTTTAGTCCTGGATTAGTCCTGGATTAGTCCTGGTTTAGTCCTGGTTTAGTCCTGGATTAGTCCTGGATTAGTCCTGGTTTAGTCCTGGATTAGTCCTGGTTTAGTCCTGGTTTAGTCCTGGTTTAGTCCTGGATTAGTCCTGGATTAGTCCTGGTTTAGTCCTGGTTTAGTCCTGGTTTGATGATTTCACACAGTTTAGTTCTAGTTTTTCTGGAGGTTTTCCTAAATGTAAAACTGAACCTCTGTTTTTTGGTCTCTTATCAACTTTGCCTTTTGTTTAAATCACTGTTTTAAATCCTGAAATGACGTTTAAACGTTGAGAAAAACAGAAAAACAGCTCATTTTTATTCAGATTTGTGCCGCAAATGAACAGGTCTGAGCTCAGTCGCCTTGTTTCCTCTGTTTGCATTTGTCACTGTACTGAAGACAGTCTCTTCTGTTTCCCCCTGCAAAAAGCACTCACTAAAACACCAGTTATTTTTTTTATTTAATTGAAATGTTTGTTGAGCTGAAGTTCAGGGGGTTATTGTAAACTGAAGTACTTGTAACCATGGAGATGTTTTGCCTGTAATTATCCGCAGTATGACATTAAACTAAGATACTTCTGCTTTTACCTGGTTTAAATGGATATTTTGCAGTGACATCACATTGGGGGTGTTCTGCATGTATGTCTTTGTCAGAATGTTCAGCACACGGCAAAAAACTAAATCTAGCCAAGATAAAACAACTTGGATTAAGAAAGTTTTACCATGATTTGAGAACATTTCACTTGAAAAGTTAAATTATCTGCCAGTGCAGTGAGATTTTTGTACTTAAACAACAAAATTTTCCACTTAAAATAAGAAATAAAATCAAATGTTGCTTGAATTAAGAAAAAAACACTTCTTCCACTGGCAGATAATTTCACTTGTCAAGATGAATCTGCTCAAATAAAGTAAAATGTTCTTAATTTAAGTCATTTATAACTCACACATGGACATGGCAGAAGTTTTCAGATCTGAAAACTCGGGAAAAATATACATGACTGATTCAAACAGCAGATTTTCAGGAGTCAATCGAGCGTTTATGGTCCTGTTTTCAACAAAAAGCTCAGAGAGACTGAAGAACTGTTGGCAAATGCTAACGAGCTTGGATCTATAATTCTATAAGTCGCCTCTAAAACAGAGCTCCAGACAGGACAGTGCCTACAGTTAGCATCACACCCCCAGGGAATGTTTATGGGATCGGCTGCAGACTTGGTCACACTTTTTGAATAACTACACCTTAATTAACCTAAATAAACTACTACTTACTTAAGAGGCTGAATTATAATGAATTAGGCTGAATTCTTCTTTATAAAGTCTTTATTCATTATGAACTAAATCTCTGTTCATGCTTTATTCAGGCTCATTTTGAAGTGTTACTAAAACTATACGAAGACTAAAGTACTAAAAAGTTCAGAGAAACAGGTTTTAGAGTTTTAGGCTCATTAAAGTCCTGTTTAATCCTGGTGTTAGACCTGGTTTAGTTCTAGTTTTATATTCATATCATTTTGTGTTGCAGTAAATTGTATATTTTGGGGCTGTTTTCAGAGGCCGTACGTGATGAGGTCCAACACTCCGGCCAGTGAGATCCTTCAGACCTTCCACAAAGTCCACCCCAGTTACCCGGCCGCCTGGTCCCTGGAGATGAAGTCCCTGCTCAGAAAGGTACAGATTAACACACAATCCCACGTTTATAATGGAGGGATTATTTCTGGATGAGATTATTTTTACATTTGAATCCCCAACACCAGTTTCACAAGGGAAATACTGCATTTTTAATCACATGGCAGATGTATATGGACTGACAGCCAGGTGAACTCATCTAGTTCCATATTATACATTCAGATTTGACTATAAAGGCCGTCTACGGAACATTTCTGCAGTCTAATTTTCCCTTCATTTTCCCCATAGACATTTCGAAAAAAAATCCAAATATTAAGAGTTCGAAGGCGTCGTGGAGAAGCTGCAAACTAATATGACAAAAGCTCTCATTTTAATCCCAAAAAGCACATTTAAAAGTGCATTGTGTAAAATGTTTCACAGTGAAGCATCAAATCTGTCTATTTTCATGGAGACCAGACCAAGTTACAGGTCAGATCTGTGGAGAGGCGACCCTGCTTACAGTCAGAATACCTGTTTTTCTAGGTATTTCTGAGCAATAAAACCTGGTGTAATTGAATAAATGTAAAGTAGAGCTGTTTAATGTCGCACTGTGGAACATTCCAGGCAGAGCAATGACGTATCTATAGAAATAAACAGGAAAAGTTACACAATGCACCTTTAAAATGCAGGATTCTGTGAAATGCTTTAAGAACTTGGGAGTTTATAACATTTCAGAAACAGATTTTAAATAAAAGGACAGTTCTTGTGTCATTAATTACCACTTAGCTGATTAATCCTGAGCTTTCAAACTGTCAATGTGCATTTTTTTGTAAAGTCTATGGAAAAATAAATGAGGTCACTGAGGCCTTTGCCCGGAATGTTCCACAGTGTGACATTAAACATATGCATCTCCGAGGAGAAACACAAGGTGTCGTAAAGCCATGAAAACACTTGCAGCTGAATACATATAAGATATTTTTAATGCCATACTGTGGAACATTCCAGGCAAAGCAATATCATCTCCATGGAGACAGAATTGTCACAGCGCATCTTTAATTTGACCAAAAAAGCAGCAGAGCCGAGGTCGAGGAGACAGGTGCAGGAAAGAGGCACAGCTCCACTGGCCCCGAAACACAGAACACAGCAGGAACAGGAAATACTGGGTTATTACAACATGAAAAGTCCTGAATGGTGTAAAAGTGACTGTGGTGAACTTTAAGTCATGTGAAGAATGTGGTTAGAATGTGGTTAGAATGTGGTAACGTCCTCAAAAACAGACCTTTGGTTCAGTGGAGACTGGACATTCCAGGGCTGAAATACGGAAGCGCTGCAAATGCAAACACACAAATACAAACACCACAACACAACAAACACCACAGCAGAAGTGGGCGCAGGACCAAGCGAAGAGAATCAAGTGAGAAATTATTCACTTCTCCATTCCTTTACTTTTTATCTTCTTGTTCTTCTTCTTCTTCTTCTTCTTCTTCAGCTTTTCACATTCACTTCCTGCTTGATCCCATGGATGTATAATAAGAGCTGGATAAGGCCCTCGTCTGTCCGTTACACAGACTGATGTGTGGCCGAGTGAGGAGCTGCAGCTGCAGCCCAAGAAGCACAGAGCATTTTTAAGAATCTACAGCTTTCAGAATGGTTCGATTTTGTAGAGATTCTTCTGTATTTTTACAACATGAACTTTTTAAAAAATTTTAATCATCAAAGTGCCTAAAAATCAGCTCTGTTAGAGTTAGCCTAGGTTAGCCTCGCCCCTCTGAGCCTGTGCTCCGCTCTAGCAGCTCGACCTCTGATTGGTCAGAACTGCATTTCTGACGTCAGACGTTGGGCTGTGAACAAGGAAGTGAATGCGGAAATGAAAATCTTTTTTGGGGTCATGGGCCAATGAGCTCAGGCCATTGAAAACAACAGGCGCCATCTTGGATTCATCTTCCAGATTTTATTATGTTCTGTGCTTGATCCTCACTTGGTCCGTTGGAAAATATAGTCCTGCATTTGTATTTGCTGTGAGCTTCCGAACTGAAAAGCTCCAAATGATTCTAGTGAAGGTGAATGGATTTAATACTGAAGATAATTTCAGCCTTAGAATTGTCGATCTCTTCTAAACAAAAGGTAAATCGTAGCAGCCGACTTGAACAGAGCATTTTGAGCTTTGGAGATGTAGAGTTACTCAAACATGTGAATGACACAAACACAACTCCAGGTAACGACATTCTAATAGACTTAAACCTCACAAGAGTCAGGTCTGTGGAATACAGGACCTTTAAATGATCCATGGAGATTTAGTGAACACTGGAATCCACAGATCGGGATTTACTGTGAAAAGGCCTTTTGTTATAACGTACTTTTTGTTCTCATCCAGACGGTCACATTTGAGAAGCAAAACTCTATGTAAAAGTCACCGCGTTATTGTGGTGAAGTGTGGAGACTATTTCAGTTTGAGCACAAAAAAATCCAACCAGAAAAACTCCGGCGAGTCACAAACTTTAGGGAACAAAGGAGAAGAGTTTGAAAAGACACCATTTTGTGTGGAAGCCCCTAAGAGCCGCACAAAAGCCTCTGTACAGACTGTGGAAGCCATTGTGCGAGCATCACTTATTTAAAAGGAGACAATAATGTTCAAAATGCAATTACTGGAGCTGTGGGCCGACGCTGCAAAATCTGAATGAGAAAAGTACCACAATGCATCATTTACTTTAGAATATCATTGTTACACTGATTTGCATTTGTATAAAATGTGTATTAGAATGTAGGTCAGGCTGGAGAAATCCCAGTCTTAAAGGGCCTGTATTACTCTGTTTTCTCATCACAAACACCTGAAGCTCTTCTCACGGACAAAAAACACTCAGCTCCACCTTCTGATGTCATAGGGTGATACAGGAAGTGCTCCACTGTGTTTTTCAAGCTCCACACACCTGCACTAAGATCATTTGGGTGATTTCAGACCCTGAAGTGCCCATTTCTACTGAACTAAAGGTAAAAGGTGAACTTGAAAACTACCACTTCATGACATCACAAGTTGGATCGGAGCATTTTGAGCTTTGGAGATGTAAACAGACTAATGACGGACTAAAAGCAACAGATGTTATTTTCTGACTTTCACAACAGATCAAATAAATAAATAAAAACATGTTGAAAAAATAATAATAAATAATAATCGTCATAATCATATTAATCATAATAATAACAACATAACTTAAATATATAAATGCTAATTACCTCTGGTCATAATGATCATTTATGTTCAGTAAAGATGAGTTCAGAGCTGAAATGAAATCACATGTGGAACAGACAGAACTCATCTGCAGGTTTGTGTCAAACTCCAGGTCTGTTTGTGATGAGGAACCTGTGTTATAACATAACTGAGACAATAGCGTCATATTGGCCCTTTAATGAACAGCCTGAGACTCCAGTTTCTCATTAGAGTCATTAAAACGAGCTCCTCGTCTGCGTCTCCTGTAAACAGGAGTTTTTTGCTCCACTCGTCTCTTCACACTCGTCAGTGTCAGAGCTGTGACCACTGAGAAGTCACCGTACAATAACTAGGAAGGTGCACCGTGGAACTTTTTGGTTTTGGAGTCTGTCACCTGCTTGTTTCTATGGAGACGTCACTGCTCTGCCTGGAATGTTCCACAGTGTGACTTTAAACAGCTCTGCCTCACATTTATTCAGTTACAGGTGGTTTTACAGCTCAAAATACTTTGAAAAACAGACATTCTGACTGTGAGCGGGGCGCCTCTCCACAGATCTGACCTGACTGTGAGCGGGGTCGCCTCTCCACAGATCTGACCTGACTGTGAGCGGGGTCGCCTCTCCACAGATCTGACCTGACTGTGAGCGGGGCGCCTCTCCACAGATCTGACCTGACTGTGAGCGGGGCGCCTCTCCACAGATCTGACCTGACTGTGAGCGGAGTCGCCTCTCCACAGATCTGACCTGACTGTGAGCGGGGTCGCCTCTCCACAGATCTGACCTGACTGTGAGCGGAGTCGCCTCTCCACAGATCTGACCTGACTGTGAGCGGGGTCGCCTCTCCACAGATCTGACCTGACTGTGAGCGGGGGCACCTCTCCACAGATCTGACCTGTAAGTGTAACTGTAATCTGCTTCGGTCTCCAGGAAGATAGAAAGGTTTAATGCCACACTGTGAAACATTCCTGGCAAAGCAATAATATCTGCCTGGAGAAAAGCTTTTTTAACAGACCCTTCACCAGAAATGTTACACACTGCACCTTTAAGTCTGTGATTTTTTTATTTTTATTTTCAAACTGCATTTTTTTATTCTTATTCTCAAAATACCAATTTTGGCATCAACAACTTTTTACTATAAAATACTTAAATAAACACTATTGAAGTTTCCCAGTTTTAGTTTCATAGCGTCAGTAAGTATTAACTGATACTTTGCAGTGACGTCATGTTTGGGGACTTCTGCATGGATGTCTATGGTAGATTTTTGTTGTTCAGAAGTTGATGACTCTATGCACATTAGCAAACAATGACAACAAAAAGTTTTAAAATAGTCTGAAAACTCAAGAAAAAAATACTAATTAGATTTAAACAGCACATTTTCAGGAGCCTGTGAGCCTCACGGGGCTGTTTACGACTCTGAGTTTCTACATAAATGTGAGCTGTTATTTGAGAGCGTTATTTGTTTAACAGCACAAATCAGATCTTTCTGTTCAGACTGTGTTAAACAAAGCTCAGATTAAAGTCTTAAAGCCTCAGACAGCGCAGTGCCTCCAGTTTGCCACAGTCCTGGGGAAAGTATAAACTCTCGATTATAACTGTACTATAACTATAATATCAGACTCCCAGTTGGGGCAAGAGACAGTTTTTCCAATATTACATTACATACTTTATTTTTTGTATATTTTAGGGTAAATTATATTGTGCTTTACCATGAAATATACAAAAGTAAATTCACAAATGTTGAACCTGAACATTTCACTGCACCACAACAAAAATCGGTCAAAAACAATGTCAGTTTTAGCTGCACCCATCAGTATTAAAGGTGCACTCTGTAACTTTCTGGTTTCAGAGTCTGTCACCTGCTTGTTTCTATGGATACGTCACTGCTCTGCCTGGAATGTTCCGCAGTGTGACATTAAACAGCTCTGCTTTACATTTATTCAATTACAGGTGGTTTTAGAGCTCAAAAATACGTAGAAAAACAGGGATTCTGACTGTGAGTGGAGTCGCCTCTCCACAGATCTGACCTGTAACTTGGTCTGGTTTGGTCTCCATGAGGATAGAAACGTAACACAGGAAATTTCTGTGATCTGGCCAAGATTTTAACATTTATATAAGGGTTTTAATCTTGTTTTAAGATTTATTTTCTACTTACTAGTTCTGAAACGGTTTAATTCTAGTGTAGAGGAAGTTTATTTTAAGAGAAGTAAAATGATTTTGCTGCATGGACAGAGAATTTCACTACTTTTAGGTCATTTTCTGATAGATTTAAGTGTTTATATGTTAAATTTTGGCCAGGCCTTTTTGCAGTGAACACCACACTGATAAGGAAGTTACACAATGCACCTTTATATAACACTGGTCTGTCGGGCGCTGTGATGTCGTCTGAAACCCGCCGAAACGGCACGAGTGCAGCAGGGCGTCTTTCATTTTTAATCACTATGGCAACAACGCGTACAGTGATACACAGGATGTGCTGGCGGTTTGTCTGGTCCACTGCAGTAGCTGTTGCATTGCTTCGTGCCCAGACTGCGCTCGCCTCATTGCTATTCCCTGCACACCAGAGCGTCTGTGCGGTGGAGAAGGGAAAAGGAGAGTTTGTACAGGGGAGACAGGAACCACAAATAAGACGCCAGCCATAACGGCGAACTGTACCACACGAGACGCCCGATCAGACGTGTTCATCATGGTGCTTTTGTGTCTCCGACTGGCTGAATGGAGTCACCATCTTGAGCCAGAGTGAAGGGAAGTTTTAAAGGTCCTACAGAGTTAACAAACGTATTAGAGCTCCTCAAGAAAACAGAAATAACTTCATAGTTTATCAAAAACGTGATTAAATTAACAGTTTCATTGTTATTTGTTAAGAAAATGACCAATGGGAAAAACAAAATAGTCCAAAAATGTCAATATTACTAGACTCAGCTGTTTATTTTAGCTTTGTGGGAGGTGGAAGTGTGAGAAATGTGGGACTGTTCTTTTTGAATCACTGTAAAGCGCTTTGTGTTTTATGTGTGTATTTTTTGTATGAAAAGTGCTCTATAAATAAAGTTTGATTGAAAGTTTTCTGTGAGCATCTTTGGCACAGGTAACAGCTGCATTCTTGCTGCTTTGTTTGTAAGTAGTTTTTCTGTTGTTTCTCTTGTTATTTCGTTCCAAATAGTTTCTCGTTGTTCTCCTCTGGTGTCACTTTTAGAAAACATTCAACTTGAGAATTTATGGGTAGGAACAATAGTTTTAGCATTAAATATAGTGTTTTGATTAAAAGTTCTTGCATTAACTGGTGGATTAACCATTATAGAAACAGAAAAAGATATTTTGGTGAACAGAGTTAGTGTTAAATTACGTCCGGCAGCCGTGCAAACACCTTCTACAGCACCTTATACTGGGTGGTGTCTAATACATGTGTACAGCACCGTGTATATCACACACTGTCATGTCAGACGCTGTTTCCTCCTCAGAAACTAAAAGTTCTGTTTCCTTCACACATTTTCGAGTAGTTCTTGTTTATTTCTCCGTCTGCATTTCCAAAGCACAAAATGCTCCGTTCCATCTCGATGCCCTTTAGATACTTTTGCTTTTTGTTCAGTTCAGAGGCAACGCAGCAAATGAGTGTTTTCAGTCTGAGAGAAGAACTCCGAAAGAAATAAATCTGCAGGATTTGTGTGTCAAATGTGTGAATGAAACAAACACAACTCCAGGTCTGTTTGTGATGAGGAAACAACATCAGAACATGGACCAGAAAATAGTGTAACATGGGCCCTTTAATATACGGCTAAATACCGGACATGTGTTGGTACATTGGGGCATGATGGGGCCCAGACAACGTTTTACTTGACAGGTTTTTGGTCTCTCACAGCAAAACCGTCAGTCTGCACCAAAAGACGTTTTAATATTTCATTGAATCATCCTGTGTCCACAGAGTTACAAACATGGAGCACTGTAACTTTAAAGTGCATTTTTCTCCCATAAGGACTAAAGATTCACCTTTAAAAGCAGCACCCAAACTTTACAATCTCGTATTTAACAAGATTTGGATCAAACATACAGGAGGGTTTTGTATCAAATTCCAAGTCGTGTGTATTAAAATTTAAATTAACTTTACTTTTAACCAAAAAAAAAAAAGAGGCGATATTTGAATTTTTAGGCAGTTTTTTCAGTGAGATTTAGAGAAATAAGATCTCCAAAATTTCCAATTTTGTAATGATCAACAAAGTGAGAGCTCGGTCTACTTTAATTGTTAATCTCCATGGCAACATTCCTAATTTTTCCACCTTCTGAAAGCCGTGGATACAGTGATTCTGCACCGCAGTATCTGGTCCATAAGAGTTGTTATAAAGTTGTAGGGAGTATTATCTGTTACTGTCCACACATGAGAGAAATGAACTTTTAGCTTAAAAAAAATGATGCAAAATTTGACTTTTTAGGCCTTTTTCCAGTGAGATTCACATTACTCAAAGACTAAATAAGATGTCAACAAAATGAGGCAAGAACTTTAAACCTGGAGATTTAAATGTCCCGAAAATGTTTTTACACATAAAAGAGCCTATTTTTACATGAAAACATTACAAGATGAAAAACTTGTAATACGTTTTTCTCTTACGTTTATGTGAGCAGAAGTTTCAAATTCTTATCTTTAATTTCCACAAAAATAAAAGTTTCACCCTTGGTCCTCTTTAAGATTCCTCCTCGTCTCCGTCCTTGAAGATCTGCTTTAAAATTCCTGTTGAATTCTATTAACATCCACTGAGCCCAGACAAGAGGGATTCTGTCGTCTTTCATCATCCGTCTCTCCTTTACTCCTCACCCGACCTCCTCCTTCAGACGCTCCCATCCTCACCCCGACCTCCTCCTTCAGACGCTCCCATCCTCACCCCGACCTCCTCCTTCAGACGCTCCCATCCTCACCCCGACCTCCTCCTTCAGACGCTCCCATCCTCACCCCGACCTCCTCCTTCATCCTCACCCGACCTCCTCCTTCAGACGCTCCCATCCTCACCCCGACCTCCTCCTTCAGACGCTCCCATCCTCACCCCGACCTCCTCCTTCATCCTCACCCCGACCTCCTCCTTCAGACGCTCCCATCCTCACCCGACCTCCTCCTTCATCCTCACCCGACCTCCTCCTTCATCCTCACCCGACCTCCTCCTTCAGACGCTCCCATCCTCACCCGACCTCCTCCTTCAGACGCTCCCATCCTCACCCCGACCTCCTCCTTCAGACGCTCCCATCCGCACCCCGACCTCCTCCTTCAGACGCTCCCATCCGCACCCCGACCTCCTCCTTCATCCTCACCCGACCTCCTCCTTCATCCTCACCCGACCTCCTCCTTCATCCTCACCCGACCTCCTCCTTCATCCTCACCCCGACCTCCTCCTTCATCCTCACCCCGACCTCCTCCTTCAGACGCTCCCATCCTCACCCGACCTCCTCCTTCAGACGCTCCCATCCTCACCCCGACCTCCTCCTTCAGACGCTCCCATCCTCACCCCGACCTCCTCCTTCAGACGCTCCCATCCTCACCCCGACCTCCTCCTTCAGACGCTCCCATCCTCACCCCGACCTCCTCCTTCAGAGGCTTTTAGACTTTGGAAACTTCATTCATAACTTTATTCATCCACAAGGGGAATGATTTGGACACAGTAGCTCACATAAGACAATATATCCTCCTGGGACCCGAGGAAAAAAAGTGTATCCATCCATCCATCCATCCTCTCCTGCTTAATCCAGCTGGGTCGCGGGGGCAGTTTGCAATAATAATAGCACCTGACCCCCTATGAACCCCTCTGCAGGTGGAGCCCACAGGAGGGTGGATGTCCAAGCTCATGTGTGTTCTCTTGTGCGTCTTGTGTCTGTATTTGTGTAGCTGCTGTGCATCGATGTGCAGAAGAGGATCTCGTGTCTGGCCGAGCTGCAGGACCTGGACTACATGTCGGACGTGAACTGGGACGCGGTGCTCAACAAACAGCTCGCCCCCGGATTCATCCCCAATGTGAGAATACACACCTTTTTATGTTAAAGTGTTTTATCTGGACCTGATTTTCACTGTCTTACTGTCTGCATGTGTGTGTATTGGGGAAATCTTCACCAGTTTCCATGGAAATACAACGCACACATAAGCAAACACTGCCAAATACATTTTATGATTATCTGATTGTAAGAAAATATACAAAATGGACAACACAACACTATTTCTGGTCAGATTGTGTTAAAATAAAACATTATAATCAAACAGAGATGAACTCAGGTTAAAGTCTAACAAGCCTCAGACAGAGCAGTGCCCACAGTTAGCATCACATCCGCAGGGAATGTTGATGACATCAGATGCAAATGATCAATATTACATTTTGTTTCATCCATATTTAACACACAAACTCTGCATGTGGTGCTCCACACTGTTTTTAAACTCTGATAATTTCAGCTGTGAAATTGCCGGTCTTTACCGGACTAAAGGTAAAAGCTGTAAACTTTTACATGACATCACAAGGTGGAACAGAGCATTTTGAGCTTTGGAGATGTAGACAGACTCATAATAAAAAATGACTCAAACAGGAATGAAACAAAACAACTCTGGGTTTGTTTTTAACGAGGTAACAACATTATAACATGACTTAAAGTTCACAGTCCCTCATTTTGTGTAACATGGGGCCTTTAAGGAGCATATACAACATGAATTTCTATTTTAGCCAATGCACGGATATTCCCACAGCATTCCCAAAAATCCACAAATAGCTTCCTTTTCCATGACTATGGCTGCCCACAGTGCCCCCCGCTGGTGTGTCAGTGTAACACAAGATGTATAATGGTAAAAAAGGGGCAGTCTCGGCTCATCTCCTGACTAATGAGCTGCTACATAATGTGTGTGCCGTCCTACATCTGCTCTGGGCTCTATACATTACACTGACAAACCCAGTCCATTCTGTTCACTGAGGAGACCCACCGAGCAGCCTGCGTCCTTCAGGGGACTGTGGATTACTCAGACAGGGAGTTATTAGCTGAAAATGTGGACTTGACCATGTATTCGAGCGAGCTTTGCCCCAGCACACATATCGTATTACTAATTATACAGTGTTTTATCCAGAGCCGCTTGTCGATGTTCCCAGTGTTACTGCACATGTTCAGAGCACGAAGCGAAGGAAACTCTCTTGGTTAAGTGTTGTTACACAAATTAAGCATTATATTGTAATTTTAGTCTGATTTGATGAGATTTGATGAGAAGGGAGGCATAATTCGGCCTGGTCTGGTATTTATTTACACAGGGACAGTGGAACAAACACTGACCAAAGGAAAGACGCTTGTTCCAGGTTAAAGCAGAAACGCTCATTTCCACCTGATGTAAAAATGTTCAGACAGTAGAATTAAATGGATCTGTGACCATGTCTTAATATACAAACATTTAATTTACAAAACAAGTGATTCGCTTCTGCATCAAACATGAATAAACCCATTTTGAGCCACACACACCAGAACATTCACTGTCTCCAGTTTCACACGTTCATCATTACACATGGGACAGATCTGCTTCTCCAAAAGACTCACAGATGTTTTTATATTAGTACATGTGATAATTTCTGTTGTCATGATTCTATTGACTTGTTGCAATGGAAGAAAAGGCTGATTTAGCAAAAGAGGTTTGACATTTTGGAGTAATTCTCTCTCCTCTTGAGGTGGAGCTCAAAGCAACAAATCCTCTGAGAGGAGGAGCTGCAACACTGTGAATCACTTTAAAAACTGAACACATTATTATAGAATATCTGATTTTCAAAGTTAAGAAATGTATATTTGGTTAAGATGGCACAATGGTGGTACTGTCGAGTTTTTTATCATGAATTTTGAGGGCACATTTATACGTTGATTCGAGAGGCCTCAGAGGCCTGACTCTAGAAATACACAAGGGGCAAAACAGCTCGATAGTGGAGCTGAGCCTGACAGAACTGGCTCCATCCTTCAGGGGCCCTCAGCAAAAGTAGCTTGGAGCCTCTCGCTATTTCAGTGCCACTCGAACTATTGATTATTAACACAACATGATGCTGAGCTGCCATCATCTGCACTACATGAATCTGCAATCCCCACGTCAGACAGTGAAGTACAAAGACATGTTCAGAGGCGCAGAACAGCAACACACACAAGAAATACACAAGAATACTTTTCTAATCATCCAGAGGGGCTCCACCAGAAAATGTAGATTATTATAGACATTTTTCCTGTTTTCTAGGGCATTTTAATCTATTCCAAAGTAGGATTACATGTATGGATCCTGTATAATAAATGAATGCCACACTAGGCCCCTAAACATGCTCTAGGACAGTCTGCAAATGAATGTTACAGCAGAACACTTTGATTTATTTATTCACCGTAGCTGAAATATTATAGGCTCACACTGCCATCATAACTTTCACTTTAATTTCACATTTGTGTTCAGTAAAGGAAAGGAAAACTAGAAAACTAAAGGAAAACTTTACATCAATGTGTAAATATTAAGCAAAGTGATTAAACATGTGAATATACCTCGAACTCAACTGCAACAAAACAGAAATAATCATCATCAGCCCCAAAACCCTCCATAACTTAACCCTCTCCACTGACGCATAAACGCAGATTTGCTACTCTTCGTTTTATAAAAAGTCTTGCTTCCACACCCGTTTTAAATATAATTCCATCCACACAGCTGCATAATTACGCTCTTGGTGCGGTTATGAGCCTCCAGACCAGCAGGGGGCAGTGTTTTCCTAAAAATAAGCTCCAGCCTGTCCAATCAGAGGCTCCGTTTTGTGTCGTCATTTCCGCAAAACATGAAACATGAAACAAGGAGTCAGGAGCTCGTTTGTGTGACTGACAAACAGGTGGAACTGCTTTAAGTGGTTATGGAAACAAAGTGAACAAGACACAAGAAAATCTGGATTGGGAATCAGGCCAAAGCAGAATATGGACATTTGAACTCCATTTTGGAGCCTGTCAGAGGGTCAGAAGTAACAGGCTTCTTAGAGTGTCTCTGCTCCACTGTCTGACAGAAACAAGGAGCATCTATGACGTTTATGCTCTTATGTCGCAAATAGTGACGTTTAAAAACTCAAATCACCGTTATTCATGTCCACAACCAAACGCAAAACCGGAGTTTACCAAAATCTTCACTTTGGCCGGAGTTTTCCAAAAGGTTTTAAGGACTTAATCCTTCGGCTCTGTGTGGATGAGGCCTCAGTCTCTTCCCACCGCTGTAATCTTGGCGCCATCTTCGATTAGACCCTTTTCTACAAACACCACATAAAACACATCACCAAAACTGCCTTCTACCACCTCTGAACATCGTTCCTCCACCCGTCCCTCTCCCCTCAGTCTGCAGAAACCCTCATCCACTCCTCCACCCTCCAAATTCCTCAACAGACTCCAGTACATCCAGCACTCTGCTGCCTGCACCTCCTGAAAACATCTCCCCTGTCCTCAGAGATCTCCACTGGCTCCCGTCCCCCAGCGCATCCAATTCAAGCTCCTCACCCTCGTGTACAAATCTCCTCACACCAGGACAAAACAGAAGACCTGGGGGGACGGGGCCCTCACCCTCTGGAACTCCCCAAACACTTCAGAGACTCCTCCACACTGCCCATGTGTAAAAAGCCCTGAAAACTCACCTGTTCAAAACTGCCTTCGTATAAGTGCATCTCCTGTCGACCTGTTTCTTTCATGTGTTTGTCTGTCCTGATCCATGTGAAGCGTCTTTGAGTGTCATGAAAACTGTACAAGTGTTGATTATGATTATTGTTACGTCCCAGCTCTGCTCGGGGCCGCGGAAGTAACAAAATAACCAAGATGTAAAATGGAATAAATAAGGTAATTTAATTAAAAGGAATGTACAAGGTAAATTAAACAAAACAGGCTAAAATATGTACATAAAAGAACCTAAACTAAGAAACACAAGGACGGGACTGAAATACGAGTTTTGTGCCCAAACGGGTCACATAGGTCTGTACAAAAACACAAGGGACGGACTAAGGGACACATAACAAAATCACAAAAGTCCCTAAACAAAAGTCACATAAACCTACAAACAGAATCGAGTGACAAATAAAAAGACACAAAACAGAACTAAACTAAACTAGTGTCTCACACACAAAGTTAGACTCACACACTAAAGAGACACACACACAAAATGGCACCGGCCACAAAGGCCACAGCCCCGAACAGGTGAGAGGAATCTGCTTAAACAGGGGGAGGAGTCTGGAGGTGAGGGGGGAGGAGTCTGGAGGTGAGGGGGGAGGAGGCTGGAGGTGAGGGGGGAGTGGCCGAGGATTAAAATTCCCACCAATCAGGGACCAGGGCTCAACCAGCAGGAATCCAAATGACAAAATAAATTAAAGCACACAACAAATCAAAGAAGTGGAGGCCTGGGGCCGTAACAATTATACACATAGATTATATACACAGTATAAGGACGTAGGGAAGACTTGGGCCTGTATCTGCTCCTGACCAACAACAACATGGATGAAGAAGAGGGAGAGAAGGAGAGAGAAAGAAAGAGAGAGACAGGAGGAAGGAGAAGAGGGAGAGGGATGGAAGGATAGAGAGGGAGAGAAGAGGAGGGGATGGGTTAAATGGAGAGACAGAGAGAGAAAGAAGAGGGAGAGCGAGTTAGAGCAAAGGGGAGAAAGAGACCGAGGGGTAAATGGAGACACAGGCAGAGGCCCATTGGCAGAAAACTCCAGAAATCAATGGGCCATCGACAGGGAACAAATCTAATTATAAACGATTCAGTGTAATTTACTCTGTGTACTTTACTCTGTGTATTTTAGTCCTTTGCTGCAAAAACATCGAGGGGAGTGGACTTTTTGGCACATTGCAAAAATATATAAGCATTTCCTCAGTTATGCTGCTAATGTTCAGGAGGTGCACAGACACGGCCCTGGTGGTGACAGTCAACTCATATTTTTGGTTTAAAGTTGAACTCTGTCCTGTCTGAAGCTAAAGTCGTTTCTAGAGGAGGTGGAATTCTGTCAGAAGCCAAAAAACAGCACAGATCAGTGTTTCCTCAGTGGAGATCTCACTGTGGCACTGAGTCTGTCAAGGCAACAAACTAGTGTAGTGATGGGGGCAAGTTTTGAACTAGTGCAGTGATGGGGGCAAGTTCTGAACTAGTGTAGTGATGGGGGCAAGTTCTGAACTTCCACGTAAAACACCAATTTGCTTCAGACTGAAGAAGCTTAACACCACTTTAACCCATCTGACAACAGCCACGAGTCTAACAAACCAAACGCTCTGCCTGGTTCACTCATTAGTGTCTGGAAATGTTAGAAAACAACTTTATAAACAGCCTTAGCTTTACCTTTGTTGATTTCACACTGCACATGCAAAGACTCGATCGCTGACTCCAGCAGCAGCGAGCAGCTAGAGCCGCCAGAAGCAACAAGTAAAGAAACTGAAAGTTGTTGAAAGAAAATGGTTCGGTGATGTATTTTTTTAGCGTTTCAGGGTTCACTTGTAATTCACTCGTAAATAAATTGGATTAGAAACGACATCAGCGACTGAGTCTTTTGGGCTTTCGCATGTGCAGTGGGAAATCAACAAAAGTAAGGCTAAGGCTGCTTATAAAGTTGTTTTATAATGTTTATTTTGCTTTGCTTTTATTTTACAGGTGTTTTTTTGTAAGGAAACCTAATTTTTTCATTGCTTAATCACTCATACTTTTATCAGTATTGCCAGCCTGTCAACACAAAGCTATTTACTGCTTTTTTTTTATAAAGAAATACAATTAATATTATGCGGAATTGAGGCCCTCCACAAATTTTCTGTTTCTCATGTGGCCCCATGGAAAAAAATAATTGCAAATCCTGTTCTAAGGGGACGATAAGTGTGTGGACAAAGGTTTTATGAAGGTTTTAATAAATACTTAACACAAAACTCTATGATAAACATTTTGACTCTCAGTTATTGGCAGTGATGATTCTGGCCGTGCATCATTTGTTTACTAGAGGAACATATGTTTTAGGTTCATGTGGCGCTCACCCTACACACACTCACTGTCTGCTAGTAGCAATGCTTTTCACAGCTTTCCAATAAACAACATTGTGTTTTATGTGTGGAATTACAAGTTAAAGGTGAACTGTGTAACTTTTTGTCATGTCACTGCTCTGCCTCAAATCTTCCAAAGTCTGACATTAAACAGCAAAAGTTTCCTTTACAGGTGGTTTTATAGCTCAAAAATGCCTAGACTTTCTGCCCTGTAACTTGCTCTTTGGAGATTCTGACTAATAATAAAAGATGAGTCAAACATATGTGAATGAAGCAAAACACAAATCCAGGTTTTTGAGGAGGTAACAACATTATAACATGGCTTAAAGCTCTCAAGAGTCCATTTTGTGTAATATTAAATGATTTAATGCAGAAGTGAAGCGAATGAAGCAGTAAGTGAATGTGTATTTTTGTGTTTTGTGGATAGAAACGTCGGCTAAACTGTGATCCCACTTTCGAGTTGGAGGAGATGATTCTGGAGTCCAAACCGCTCCACAAAAAGAAGAAGCGACTGGCCAGAAAGACCAAGGAGCAGGGGTCAGATGGATCTCCTGAGGTAAGTCACGAAGCTTTATTCTGGCTTTTGCACTGGCTGATCATCAAAAAATACTCAGATACTATAGTAATTGCAAAAATACTATGAATATAAAGTACTGATCCTGAAAAATGAATACATACATAAAGTAAATCAGGTATCTGGCGCTCCCTGCTGGCCACAGTTGGGATTGAGCCATGTTGAAAAGGCTAAAAGCAGCAGAGCTAACTAGCGACGCAACGGCAGCAGGTTGGTGCTTTGTAATGATGCTTGATGAAATAAATCGGTGGAATATTCTGAAGCAGTCGTCCTTCTTCACTGTGATCATCAGCCCCAGGTTCAGGCTCCTTTGCTTGTCTGGTAAATGCGTTTGTTGTCCCATTAATAAATCTTTGGACGCATTTTACATCTGTGTCCAGCCCTCGACTTCATCACGACTAATGAGCCGTGCAGAGCTTCACCAGGCCTGGATCCATTTGTCCTTCGCTGGAGCTGCATAAAGGCGTCGACCTGATTATTACCGTCCTAAAAATGCAAAGAACAGAACCGTCCATTTTAAACCATTTGCAGTGGTCCAAAGTTACTCCTCACTTACTTTATGTATTAAGAGCATCCTAATTATTCACCATGATGAGTTTATGAGTGCTTTCCACAACTTTGAGAGACCAGAGTTTTATTTTTGTATTTGAACATTTGTATTTTATTGCTTTTTCACAATGCAGATTCACATGGCAGTTAGGACATATGAGGGAGTTTATAAACTGTCCACAATGAGGGTTGGGCCTTTAATTGGATTTAATAAGATTATTTACAGACTGATTTTGGTCCAGAACGTCTCATAATGGACTTTTATTCATAGAATTGTGCAAGATGTAACTTTTCTGATGCTTTTCTCCATGGAGATGTTGTCGCTTTGTCTGGAATGTCTCACAGTACGACATTAAACCTTTTTATCTCCATGGAGACCAAACCAGGCCAAGTTACAGGTCAGATCTGTGGAGAGGCGACCCCGCAGAACGCCTGTTTTTCTAGGGATTTTTAAGCTACAAAACCACCTGTAATTGAATAAATGTAAGGTATACTTGTTTAATGTCGCACTGTGGAACATTCTAGACACAGAAATGACATATTCACAGAAACAAGCAGGTGATGGACCCCCAACCAAAAAGTTACATAGTGCAACTTTAAGGAAATAAGTGCCATTTTCCATCCCTACACTGGTGTCGGTTAATATTGGGTATTAAAGTCAAAATATCGATATCGGTATTAGAGCTGAAAAAGTTGGATCTGTGCATCAGTGTTGTGTTTGGTTTGTAAGTTTTATGCATAATAAGCACAAGTAAACAGGATCTTTTGTTGTTCCAGCTGTAAATATATAATGTAAATGTAATGTAAATGTATAATTCCAATAATAATAATAATAATAATAATAATAATAATGATGATAATGATAAATGGTCGTCCATTGAAATAGAGCAGTTTTAAAAGCAGAGAGGCTCTGCTGCAGTGGGAGTGAATCAGTGGTTGTATTTTATTTACCTAAAGCAGAGCATCACCTTTAATTGGATTTGAGCTCCAACAAGCAGCTACTTTATTAGAGACAAGCTGAGTCTGTGTAACCACACTATTACACCACCACTTTAATACAGAATCCAGTGCAAAATGTGTGTGTTTTTGTGAAGTGAAATACACCGGTTCAAAGTTTGGACACACCGTCTCCAAATATGAGGATACATGAGGGTTTTTTGGCTTAAAACTGAGCAGGAGGCCAGAATTGTAACTGTGATGCAATGAAATTGGCAAAATGTGAAGGGAGAGTTTTGGAGTGCGCAGAAAAGTAAAATGTGGAATAATTATCGAATGAAACAAGTGCAACTGAAGTAAAATACAAGTCCAAGTGTTTTCATGATAATGGGACAACAGTAACGGTCAATTGTGCATAACATCTGCTCTTTAATATAGTATCATCACGTTAGAGGGGAAAGTCAGGAACTCTGCCATAGTAATTAAAGAACACATATTGTCCTTGTGTCTGATATATAGTTCAGTATACAGTATATAATCTACGACTGGGGTTGGGCCGTATCCAAATTTTGATCCCGTTAAATCTTCTCAACATTTTACCGGAGTTTACAGTATTACCGTGACTAATTAAGAATTATTTTGTAGCTGCACCTAAACCTTTCAAAAACAGAAGAGCAGCTTTACATTTGAAGATGAGGCACAAACCAAACTTCACCAGCACGAATCTCCCTCCATTTAATGATCTGTGACTCGCCAAGACAAGAAAAGCAGAAGAGGCAGATTCCAGAATAAAAAGGCGACAGTCCAGGGCGTGTGATATTTCCACTGCAGCATGTTGTATCTGACAGACCCGCGCTCTCAGCAGGAGGAGAAGTTCCCGTCTCCTCCGTGAAAGTTTGAACTTTCTCCTCTTCAGCCTCGTCCCCTCTCGACTCTCAGCTTCAATAAAACGTCTTCATCACAAACGAAGCGTCAGTCAGGTTTTTTCCTTCTTCTCGCTGCATGTGGATGGTTATCTCAGTGCATAACGATGTTTGAAGAGGAGAGAGAGCAGAAGGAGAAAGTCCTGCTGTGTCCGAAGTGACTGTGGTGGATCTGGCCTGACGCAGGGTCATAGCTCCTCAACATTTGCATCTCTCCCCTGAAGCCAAAATGCTCCTAATGCTATATTAGCTCCTTATGTGCTGCAGATTTTTTTAAGGACAGTAATGAAACTGATACCGATGCTACTTTTGATACCTTGGTAAACCGTATTATCACCTATGACACACGTGGATCATTATGTTTCGACATTTGGACATCATTTGAACGTTTTAAAATGCAATATTCATCTAAAACAGATTAATAAAAGAAACAAGTCCACTGACTTCTGCATTAGAAAAGTGTGGTGCCCAATGGGAGCTGATGTTGCTGTAAACATCATCACAACAAAGAGCCATGAAGTTGTTGGCACCTTTTAGCAAGCAACAGGTTATTTTTATTTGTACCAAAATGACTATGCAACACTGCCAAATCCTACTTGTATCACACATTAAGAAAATAAAATCGGAGAATAAAGTAAGTACAAAAATGGCAAAAAGATGTCTTGAAAATAAGTAATTAAAGATTCCTCAGACGTGCATGAATACAACTGGGCCTGGCTAAAAGCTCTAAAAAGTCCATTTTGCATAATAGTTCAGCTTTAATGTTTCTGGAACTACACCCATCACGTAATTTCCACTTTTGCCTTTCAACAGTCTATTCTCCCCGTCTTAACAGTCTTTTAGCGGGCGCTGAAATGATTGCGCCTGCCTCTACAGGATAGGGCTGTATCGACCCACAGTGAAGTCTCAGCTTTTGTCCAATTAGATTTTAATTACATCCCTCGACTGCATTAAACCTCACCTAAAGTCTGTGTACACTTTATATTTGAAAAGTCAATAGGGAAAGACACTGGGCCTTAAAGTATGGCACATTCCCAGTGTTTATGGGACTGTGCTGTAATAGAGGGCGGCTGCTTTAGTGCACTGGGGCTCACGGGTCTGTACGAGAACTGGCTCAGAGGGTTTGTGGTGTTTTATGAATGGTGACACCTGAGAGCGACCGGCCAAAGCACAAGAACTATAAAGTGTCCACACAGTGTCATCTCGTTTGACTGTTAACATCAAAATGAAGCCGAGTTTCTAGTCAAATCCAAGTATTGGTCCCTTTATCATGTTTATGGAGACAGTACAAGGAAGGATAAAAACATTATAAAACATATGACTGGTACTAAATACTTCTAATACTAAATACTTCTGTAACACTGGTGTGTAGTAGTAGTGTTTTATGAATGGCGACGCATAAGAGTCGCCATCCAAAGCACAAGGACTATAAAGATATAAGTGTCTCAATACAGAGTCCATACAATTTTAGTCATCTCTTTGGCCTGTTAAGATCAAAACAAAGTTGAGTTTCTAATCAAATTAAAGTATTGGTCCCTCCGGAAACGTCATGTTTATGGAGACAGTACAAGGTAGGATAACATTATAAAACATAAGACTGGTACTAATACTAAATACTTCAGTAACAGTGTCGTGTAGTAGTAGTGTTTTATGAATGGTGACACATAAGAGTCGCCATCCAAAGCACAAGAACTATAAAGAGTGTCGTCTCCTTGGACTGTTAAAGTAAAAGCAAATGGGAGCTTCTAATACAGGGGGTCCAAACCTTTTTCATTGAGGGCCACATATTAAAGCACAGAGCAGCGTGAGGCCGATCGAGGGTCATAGACTGAGGGTCAAAACAGTGAGGAATTCAAATCTGTGCAGGTTTGAATGACCCTCCAGACCTTTGTTCAGGCTCAGACCCTCAAAAGGACTCACTGAATTTGCCTGATCGAGGTAGATTTCAAAAACATGCAGTAAAAAGTTTGGACATGTCTGTTCTAATAAAATCAACGTACTGGTGCAATGTTTTCATTGTTGTGGAGATAGTGTCAGGTAATTTATTTCATTTGGAAGCAGAATTGTAGATAGATTCGGATTTCAGACAGCAGACTATACATAATATAATACATAAAATAATAAATAACATCAGTTTATATCAGATTATCCAATTATAGTGAAGCGCTGAAGAGCCGTAGGGGGTGTGGAGCTGGACATGGACAACAGTCTCCAAAGGTGCTCTCCTGTCTGATGATGGAGCTGTGCAGGGGGTGATGGAGCTGTGCAGGGGGTGATGGTGCTGTGCAGGGGGTGATGGAGCTGTGCAGGGGGTGATGGTGCTGTGCAGGGGGTGATGGTGCTGTGCAGGGGGTGATGGAGCTGTGCAGGGGGTGAAGGAGCTGTGCAGGGGGTGATGGTGCTGTGCAGGGGGTGATGGTGCTGTGCAGGGGGTGATGGAGCTGTGCAGGGGGTGATGGTGCTGTGCAGAGGGTGATGGTGCTGTGCAGGGGGTGATGGTGCTGTGCAGGGGGTGATGGTGCTGTGCAGGGGGTGATGGTGCTGTGCAGGGGTTGATGGTGCTGTGCAGGGGGTGATGGAGCTGTGCAGGGGTGATGGGGCTGTGCAGGGGGTGACGGAGCTGTGCAGGGGGTGACGGAGCTGTGCAGGGGGTGATGGTGCTGTGCAGGGGGTGATGGTGCTGTGCAGAGGGTGATGGTGCTGTGCAGGGGGTGATGGTGCTGTGCAGGGGGTGATGGAGCTGTGCAGGGGGTGAAGGAGCTGTGCAGGGGGTGATGGTGCTGTGCAGGGGGTGATGGTGCTGTGCAGGGGGTGATTGTGCTGTGCAGGGGGTGCTGGTGCTGTGCAGGGGGTGATGGTGCTGTGCAGGGGGTGATGGTGCTGTGCAGGGGGTGATGGTGCTGTGCAGCGGGTGATGGAGCTGTGCAGGGGGTGAAGGAGCTGTGCAGGGGTGGGTGATGGTGCTGTGCGAGGGTGATGGAGCTGTGCGGGGGTGATGGTGCTGTGCGGGGGTGATGGAGCTGTGCGGGGGTGATGGAGCTGTGCGGGGGTGATGGTGCTGTGCGGGGGTGATGGAGCTGTGCAGGGGGTGATGGTGCTGGGGGTGATGGTGCTGTGCAGGGGGTGACGGAGCTGTGCAGGGGGTGACGGAGCTGTGCAGGGGGTGACGGAGCTGTGCAGGGGTGACGGTGCTGTGCAGGGGGTGACGGTGCTGTGCAGGGGGTGATGGAGCTGTGCAGGGGTGATGGTGCTGTGCAGGGGGTGATGGTGCTGTGCAGGGGGTGATGGAGCTGTGCAGGGGGTGATGGAGCTGTGCAGGGGGTGATGGAGCTGTGCAGGGGGTGATGGAGCTGTGCAGGGGGTGATGGTGCTGTGCAGGGGGTGATGGAGCTGTGCAGGGTGTGACGGTGCTGTGCAGGGGGTGACGGTGCTGTGCAGGGGGTGATGGTGCTGTGCAGGGGGTGATGGAGCTGTGCAGGGGGTGATGGAGCTGTGCAGGGGTGATGGTGCTGTGCAGGGGGTGATGGAGCTGTGCAGGGGGTGATGGAGCTGTGCAGGGGGTGATGGAGCTGTGCAGGGGGTGATGGTGCTGTGCAGGGGGTGATGGAGCTGTGCAGGGGGTGATGGTGCTGTGCAGGGGGTGATGGTGCTGTGCAGGGGGTGATGGTGCTGTGCAGGGGGTGATGGTGCTGTGCAGGGGGTGATGGAGCTGTGCAGGGGGTGATGGAGCTGTGCAGGGGGTGATGGAGCTGTGCAGGGGGTGATGGAGCTGTGCAGGGGGTGATGGTGCTGTGCAGGGGGTGATGGTGCTGTGCAGGGGGTGATGGAGCTGTGCAGGGGGTGATGGTGCTGTGCAGGGGGTGATGGTGCTGTGCAGGGGGTGATGGTGCTGTGCAGAGGGTGATGGTGCTGTGCAGGGGGTGATGGTGCTGTGCAGAGGGTGCTGGTGCTGTGCAGGGGGTGATGGTGCTGTGCAGGGGGTGATGGAGCTGTCCAAATACTTATAACTATATTATAATTCACATGGTGGTTTATTATGTTACATGGAGGAATTGACTAATTAGACAGATTAAAATACACAAATGAACAGACAATTTATAAAAGGAAAAAAGAAAGAATCTAGATCTAGATGAAGAAAACGGCAATTTCTTCAGTTTTCCCTTTATCAAAGTTACTGTCTCCAAAAGAGCCCAGAGGAAGTCGTCTTCCACATTTTTCCACATTTCTGCTGGTTTTGGGACGTAGTGAATCGAGTCTGTTATTTTCAGCCCTCGTCTCTGTCTAGTCTCTGCTAACAGAACAACTACAGTAATGTTCCCACTGATCTGAGGGCACCACACTCTACATGTACTAAAGCTGGAGGATTTTGAGCTGAGAAAAAGTTTAGTTTCCTAAAATAGGAAAAAATCACTACAACCATCCCCATAATACAAACTCTGTGAAAGCTGTAAGTCTCTGTGAGCAGTTTGTGTTTTCATTGGGCTCCGTGAACAGGAACTAGTAAAAAAGTCTAAACTAGTAACACCCTGTCCAGATCAGGTCATTCAAGTTTAAACCCATATATGACCCTCTTAGTGCCCCCAAATACAAAGTCTTAAGTGTCTCCTTTAAACACTAAGCTCCACCAAGGGCAATGAGAAATGTCCCTGATGGGCTCCTGTCCAGAAAGTCTGTCTCCCCATTAATATCATTCTGTGTATTTTATGCCTTTATTTTTACTACTTTCTACATTTTAGATATGACAGACATCACATATATAAAGCATGAAAGTATGAAGCAAAGAAATAACTATTTGTAAAAAATATATATATTTTATATTCAGATCCTCAAAGTAGCCTCCCTTTGCCTGAATGAGAGGCTGTGTCGAACTGGTAGCACATATAGGCCTATTCATGTGTAGAAAACATGAGCATTAAAGGGACAGTTCAGAGTTTTGTTCATAGTTCCTCATGTCCTGCTGATCCAGAGTGTTGGAGACGTGTGGAGACACTTGTTTAACTCTTCCTCCAGTCCTTGTATTTGCAGAGGTGCTGGTGCTGGGCTAGTGCAGGTCAATGGCCACAGTCGTCCTGCCACTAAAAACAGTCTGACCCACTCCACAGACCCGAGGAAACTATTAGAGCTCCAGACTGTCCCTGTGAACGTCTGTGCCGATAGTGTTGATAATCATCTTTCCCCATGGTCACTCCCGTTAGCATTAGCAACAGGTTTGATTGACAGTGTTGCTAAGCGTCCGCTCCCTGCTAAACCAGCGTTGTGGGCGGGAAGGGGTGTTACCTCCAACAGTCTCGCGCCTCATTGGCTCTTTGGTTGCTATGATACTCACTGATGGATTCCAAACATAAAACTCCAAATTCACCTCATAACCGCAGCCTCCATGAGCTTCATTTGACTGGAGCCAAACGCTATGGGCGACGTCACCCTCACTTAGTCCACGTGTTTATACAGTCTGTGGTCTGGCATAGACTTAAGCCCCATGAAGGACAGAGAGAAATGTCCCTGATGGGCTCCCGTCCAGCAGTCCACTCCCGTCAGCCGCTCTATTAAAGGAGAGTTTGCATCTGCAGCTCGAGCAATTAACTTCTGAACGGAGTTTCCTGAACGCAGCAAATAATGAAGAAAGCAGATCTGAGCAGACAGCAGCAGTACAACAGTCTGTTGGTTTGTTATCTCGGACTGTGGAGAAGATAATGTGTCCAATTTGAGATCGTAAACTAGATCAGCTCCGTGTGAATGAGGCGTAAACAGCTCGTGCACGATTTGAACTGTGATATTGAGAAGGAAAAGCAGCAGAGTAAAACATAGAGAGGACTGCAGTATTTTATTTTATTCATGACTTTGAGAGGCCCAAGTGAAGGGGTATAGAGAAGCTGAGATAGCAACGCATTTCGAGGATCACGATTCCATTTCAGGCTTTTTAAGAAATGTTTTTTGTAAGTTGTAGTATTGTTATTTACAACTATAACCTGTAGATGTGAGGAATTCATTACATTTTATATTATACATTACATTTTATATTATACAGTACTTCGGCTGCCGGGACAGTAATAGTTACACTGGAGGTGATAATAAGTTAATAGCAATAAGTTGTAGCAGTGGCTATAGTGATAGAAGCAGTAGTAGTAGTAGTAGTAGTTGGTGTAGTAGTATTAGTAGTAGTAGTAGTAGTAGTAGTAGTAGTAGTAGTAGTAGTAGTAGTAGTAGTATTTGTAGTAATAGTAGTAGTAGTAGTAGTAGTATTTGTAGTAATAGTAGTAGTAGTATTTGCAGTATTTGTAGTTGTCAGTATTATGAGCAGCAGTTTTGAGTCTTATTCACTTATTTTGTCTTCTGACTCTTAAACCTGTTTCTATCATATCCTTTCTTCTGATTAGGCGTATGACCTTAAATGAGCCCTGAAGTGGGCAGCAGAGGCTCAGTGCACTGACACAAACTTGGCAGAGTCCAGAGCTGAAAATGTGCTGTGACTGTAAACGTTTGTTCGTGTCTCTAACTTCGAGGACACTGTAGTAAATAACAGTGTCACTCTGAATAACGCCTGATTAGAAAAGATTAACACGACTGTGTACAGGAGCAGAGGCCTTCAGAAGGGCTCATATGTCAGGGATGGTTTCATTGATACTTCACAGTGACATCACGCTGGGGGTGCTCTACATGTATGTGTACAGCGGACTGTTCACCGAACCATAATGACACAATGCACATATTAGAAAACACTGTCTAAGTTTGAAGAGTGTGTGGAAATTCAAGAAAAAATACACATTGGATTTAAACAGACCTCCTGTGGCTCCACCTGCAGAGGGGCTCAGGGGGTCAGGGGCTATGAGGACCTCACGACCCAGCCGGGTTAAGCAGGAGAAGATGGATGGATTTAAACAGCACATTTTCAGGAGTCTGTGACCAATTCAAACATCCATGGTCCTGTTTTCAACAAAAAGGTGAGAGACTAATGGAAAAACAGTGTTGGCTAATGCTAAGTAGCTTGTGACCATAATGTTTTTAGAGAGGGACTTGTTTAACAGCACAAATCATCTTCAGTTCAAGTCAGTTCATGTTCAAATTGTGTTATAATAATGTTCAGAATAAAGTCTAACAGAGCTGCAGACAGAGAAGAGCCTACAGTTAGCGTGATGACATCAGATGCAGGTGAATCTATATGTGACCGTGTACAGTGTATGTTTAAACGTCCTATATCGTGTTAAGGGACTTTTTTAATGACTTTTGGACACCTTTACATTGTTATTATAATTTCACGTAGTAAATATGGCCGGACAGATAAAAGTCCACACAAACATGGAGAAAAGACTTTACAGATCTTTTCCTCCACACCTGTAAACTGTAACAGTTTAAAAGAACAAGTGTGAATGAACAAACTGTATATGTGATGTATATGCAAGTACATGGAAATGAAACACAAACTGGTGCCTGCATAAATATGAATGTACAAATACTTTGACCTCATTAAATGTACTTTTGGATATGTTATACAACAAACATTATATATACATTTATTCCAGCAGAGTGTCTGAACACATGACAGCTTCAAATTGAATGGACGCATGTACCACCTGTATTATATTTGCAATAAAACAACATTACAACATGAAGCAAAGTTAAACTTACGGACAAACCTGAAAACATGGCCGTGTTTCGTCTGTGACTGTGAGCCCCTCATGTGCAGATGAACTCCCCCATCACAAACACACCTGCAGATGTGTTTGTTTGAGTCACACAGATATTTTACCTTTAGTTCAGTAGAAGTGGCAGAAATGATCTAAATGATTCTAGTGGAGGTGTGTGGAGTTTAAAAACACCGTGCAGCACTTCCTGCATTACGTGACATCACAAAGTGGAACTGAGTGTTTTCTGTTTGAGAAAAGGACACAGCCTAAATATGCAGAACACAGCTGCAGGCGGGTTTGTGATGAGAAAACAACATTAGAACATAGATAAGCAAAAGAGTGACTCTGAAACGTATGTTAATAATTCTTCAGTGAGCAGCTTTGTTTTATAGTCTCAGAAAAGTTGCATAGTGCTCCTTTAAAGGGCCCATATTATGTTATTTTATGATGTCTGTTGTATTGTTTCCTCATCACAAACAGACCTGGAGTTATGTTTTGTTTCACAAGAATCATTTGGATGAGTTTAAGCTGAAGCATTTGGAGCTTTGGAGATGCAGACGTATAATAATCATGTGTGAATGAAGCAAAACACAACTCCAGGTGTATTTTTGAGGAGGTCACTACATCCTAACTTGGCTTAAATTTAGGGTGACCAGATTTTCAAAATCAAAAACTGGGACATTCCTGTTTTGCAGTGGCTGGTAATAATAAAAATGTGAATCAAGTGCGTAATTAAGGAATATTGTTATGTACTTTGCTGACTTATTTACGACAATATAGTCACGTTTTCTTTGTTTTGGTCATTTTTAAGCAGCTTTTCCATATTTTATTTAACAAATGACAATTTATGTCTCTCTTTACTGTCAGCAGGGATCAAACTGGTCAAAAATAGGGACAACAGGGGCATTTCTTGTACAAAACTGGGACAAATCAGTGGTTTTGGATAAATCTGCTGGGACAGGGACACAGGGCTCAACACTGGGACTGTCCCGGTAAATAGGAACGTCTGCTCACCCTTCTTAAAGCTCACAAGAATCCATTTTGCGTAATATCGATCCTTTAAATTCCTATTCAGAGCTCCTCTGTATGAGCTGCACTTGCCTCATGCAGATTCTAAATTGGCCACACACTGAACAGCTTCCCCTTCGCTGCACACTTCCTTCCCTGGGCCCTGCTTGAGCTGTTGGCCCGTGTTGAACCAGGCCCTGCCCCCCACGGCTCCAGCATCTGCCCCCGGTCCTGCCCTGCCGCTTGATTGACAGCTATGGGACCGCCGCGGCAGTTGCCCCTGCCAAACGCCCCCGCAGCCCCAGTCTCCTGCTAGAACGGGGGCACTTTGACATTAACTTACACCCCAGCAGCAGGTTTGGTGCCCCGTCCCCCTCCCGAACAGGGCCAGGAGGCGGGTGGTGTTTTCGCAGTGACGCATTACAATGTCATGTCAGTGATATATTTGTATAATGGTCCTGCGGGAGACAGGGGAGCACCTGTCGCTTTGTACTTGGCCTTGAAAACCAAAGGAGGGGTTTTCTCAGCTGGGGAGAGAGGTGAGGGCGTTTTTTTTTGGGATGTGGACTAAAAAAGTCGACAGTCAAAATACCACACACACCTGTACCAGGGAAAATAAAGCCTTCTATTTACAGAGAGGGTGTTATGCAAGAGGGTTAGGGAACTGCCATGAGTGTTCTAATGTTGTTCCCTCATCAAAAACATGCCTGAAGGTGCTTTAGATGTCATCCATACATGTTTGTGTCTTTCCTGGGCCCTGTACGAGGAAATGGTTTTGTTTCCATCTGGTTTTTCCGCACATACGTAGAGGCTGGAAGGCGAAAAGTCAGTGGGGCCACTCGTTTGTATTGACAGTTGTGTTGTGTACGTCTGTCATGAGATAACTGGTCTTATTTTGAAGTAGGTTTTGCATTTACTTGTTTTGACAGGACTTCACCGTTTTACTCTAAGTCAGTGAATGTTGAGGATCGAAAACGTTGAAAAGTTCAAACTCGCCGATAAAAGTATCGATCTCCCCAACTCGGGAAGATGAATGACTGACTCTGGCCGCAGACAGATGCACAGCAGCCAGTTGGCAAAGTGTGGGGGTGTAACCGGCCTCCATTATACCCTGGACGTGGGGTCATCTCGTTTTCTCCTATTCAAATCCTCCTTATGGTTAGGAGTAGGATTCTGTACAATGCTCCGCACACAAGCCTACGTCACCCACGCTCCCACACGACAAGTCTCCATAAATATACAAAAACATGACACTGTGCACTACAACTTGACCTGATGCGATGTGCAGTAGTTTCATAAGCAGGTGGAAACACTGACTGTTCTGCTCTGAAGGGGGAGCGACTTAACACAGGGAGCACAGGGAGGGAATATACCTCCTCTTTAAATGTTCAGTTTGTAAACTAGTTAAACTAATTAGACATGAGTGTGTCATAATAATGTGAGGTAAAAAAAGTATATGTAGAAAAACTGAAATTCACAGTACAAAGTGAATAGTGAGTCTGTTATATGTTTTTCACCTAATAATATTAATATAAAAACAGTAAGGTTCAATACTATACATACAAATCACAATTTTAACCATTTCATGCAATCAAAGCTGTAAAGAAGCCTGGTGTTTGTGTTGTATAGTGTAGCTGTAAAGTGACCGATATTTATGACAGTTAATAATGTAAAAGTCATTCTTGTTTTGCTTTGTGTTTTGTGTTTGCAGAACGGACAACTGCAGCAGCGTCTGGATAACGTCCAGAGAGACTTCATCATCTTCAACAGAGAAAAGTGAGTGAAAGGACTTTACACGTGTCCCTTTTGGTGCTTTGAGCTTTGAAGACACATTATGGCTGTACTTAGTATTAGTGATGAACTATAACATAGATAATAACTATAACATGCAGAAAACAGATCATTATTTATTATTATTATGTTTTTGGTTCATTGTAAACAGCAATATTGACCTAAAATGGCTTCATAATAGAAACAGGTCCGTTCCTGTTCAGAACTTCAGAAAAGAGGCTCCACCTCTTCAGACAGAGCGATAGACACAGAGAAATAAAGAGATGGAAACTTTATTGATCCTGAAGGAAATTCAGAGTTCAGCAGCATTAACATAGACAGTTAAATGTCACCGTAACAAGCAGCAGGTTTGTGTATCTGTGTTTTTATTGCTGAACATTTAAAAATACATCAGAAGGAAAAGGTCAGCGCAGCTTTATTAGCTCCCAGTTCTTTCTGATTATGGCGTAGAACATGTTTCATCAGACACGAGACCTGCAGATGTTTAGTGTTTCAGGTTCAGTTAGATTAAACTGTCATGTGGCATTTTTACAAGTGAAAATATAGAACAGTTTGCTATTTACAGACTTATGTACAAATTAAATATGCAGACAAAATATTTGGACATTTTCAGTACAAACATCGAGGACGACCCATCATAAAGGGGAATAATTGTACTGCTACACTTTAGGATTGTTGCTTAGTTAAGGGCAGTACTTTTCCACCCCGTCCAAGTAGCTCGTCAAAGGATTCCTGAATTATATGTATTGTGCTAAATAAGTCAGTTTGATTATCACTGTAAATGTATAATTTTGATGCCTAACTTTGAACACTAATAAATGGATAATGGTTTATATTTTATAGACATCGAACTGTACCTCAGACTGTGGCTCTTATATTTACACAGTTTCTTGTGTTCGTTAAAACTCGCAGCTCTCTGGCATTTTCATTATGTAAACGGAGCTCACTGGAGGAAAAAGGCTGGAGACCCCTGCTTTAGGCTAAGGCTGCAATTGCAGAGCAGTTTGATTTGACACATTCTGAAATATTTTTATTTTGAGATCTTTTATGGGAATCAAATGAAAGTACTCAGTTAGAAGCACCTCTCTGTCATGTGTACTTTAGTATATACAACATCAACACTTACACACACATAATCAAGATTCAAGATTTATTCAAGGTTTATTTGTCATATGCAGGTTCAACACAAAGTTTACAGAGCAATGAAACGCTCAGGATGAGAAGAACCACTGACTCGCTCAGATATTCAAGAAGTACAAACAGCTGCAATAAACAGTACTGTTAAAAAAGTGTTTGCAAATACAAGGGAAATAGTAAACAATATAGTAAAAAATATAATCAAATATAATGAAATACAGTTATAATAAAAATGTAATAAAATACAGTTACATACAAAGGTGCAGGTGGGAGTAAATACGGTGGAGGTATTAACTATTGCACCTCCTCTGCAGGTCCAAGAAGACGACGCTGGACTCGGAATCGTCCGAACTGTCGATCACGGAGAAGAACAAGGCCATAGAGGACGGACAGAACAACAACGTGGAACCTGCTTCTTACGTATCAGGATAGGCCCTTTTCCCCATCGCCCCACCTGCCCCCAGACCTGCCCCCAGACACGCCCACCTCCAGACCTGCCCCCAGACACGCCCACCTCCAGACCTGCCCCCAGACCCATCCACGAACCTGCCCCCAGACCTGCCCCCAGACACACCCACCTCCAGACCTGCCCACAGACCTGCCCCAAGACCCATCCACGAACCTGCCCCCAGACACGCCCACCTCCAGACCTGCCCCCAGACACGCCCACAGACCTGCCCCCAGACCCATCCACGAACCTGCCCCCAGACACGCCCACCTCCAGACCTGCCCCCCAGACACGCCCACCTCCAGACCTGCCCCCAGACCCATCCAAGAACCTGCCCCCAGACATGGCCACCTCCAGAACTGCCCCCAGACCCATCCAAGAACCTGCCCCCAGACACGCCCACCTCCAGACCTGCCCCCAGACACGCCCACCTCCAGACACGCCCACAGACCTGCCCCTAGATCTGCCCCCAGACTCCACCCGCTCCCACACACAACAGCACAAACCCGTCCTATCACCTCCCGAACACCATCGCTGGACTGCACTGTGCGTCAGAATTATGGATCGCAAGAACGAAACACACTGGAGACTTTCTTGTATTTTACTGGTGCTTCTGACTTAAAAACGAAGGACTAAACCAGGTTCAATGGAGAAAGACTTTAAGAAAACGTGTTGGAAGGACTCACAATAACTCACTGGATTTACACATTGCAAAAAAATGTAATAAAAAAGCCACAAATATTGAAATAGAGCTAAAAAACATCAGGAATGACTTTCGACAAGTTAGCAAAGGAACTGCGACCATGCTGCTTAAAGGTAGACCGCTACATAGAAGGTTTAGCTAGCGAAGATAGTAGCATAGCACAGGCGCTAATTCAAAATGAAAGTGTGGAAAAGGACTTTTTTTTCAAACTGAATTATATTTAGAGACCGTTTAGAATCGTTTTAGTACATTTTGAGATTGCCCTGCTTTTAGCTGGGGGGATTAAACCGTCCAGAAGGTCCCCGGTTCGATTCCTGGACCATGAGGCTTTTCCTTTTGGTGTTTGCATGTTCTCCCCGTGCATAGGCGGTTGCGTTCAAATGTCAAATCTCAATAGTGAAGATATCCGCTTTAAAGGGGCACGGCGTAACTTTTCTGGTGGTCTCCATGGAGGTGTTAATGCTTTGCCCAGAAAGTTCTGCAACATTAAAGTATTTATCCTGCATTTATTCATTTACACATTTACAGCTGTTTGTAAAGGCCCCGTCACACCTTGATTTAGGCAGCGTACACCGAGGTACCACAATGTCCCTAAAGTGCTGGCATACGCTGAACCATCAATGTTTTTTTATTTTTTATTTTGGGCATATACATAGCGTATTCATAACGAGTTGGACGTATACATAAAGCATTGGTAACTTATATAGAAAGTTTTGATAACTAGATAACTTATACCAATGAATGCTTAGCGTGTGGCCGGTGTCCACAACTTATGCCCAACGACAGCACACGGCAGCGTATCGCCGACGATCATGTTCCGTTGCATATATAAAATGCAGCTGCTTGACATTTTAAGTCATAGCTGCACTAGACATCGCAGTAGCAACATAATCAGCGTTATGCCGAAGACGACTCTGAAAAACGCTGCCAAGAAGTCTGGTCATGCCGGTGTCAAATCCATGAGATCATTCTGATGTTGGAGGACAGTTTGTGTGTTTTCTCGTCTCAGTCTTTTTGGATCCTCAGTCTCTTGGATGATATGGACATCTGCTCACCATGAAGTCTGGAGGAGCACTGATGTTTCCTCCCCATTTTTATATGCCTTTATGTACCCCAAAACCTGCCAATGCACCATTATACGGTAGCTATAAGTTAGAAACACGTCCTGTGGTCGTCTGGAAAATGTCAAATACGTCTACACACGACCATATGCGCTGGAGATAAGCTCGATATAAGTTACACATAGGTTTAAAGAATGTTACTCATAAGTTATGGGTAAACAAAACATCTCACTGTATTATGAGAACTTACGATTAACGTGTGTGAACATGTGTCAACGTTCACATAACTTACCTATAACTTCTGACCCGTATGCAGGACGTATGAGCACACGCTGACATATGTCCAGACATTTTGTGCATGTTCAAAACTTTTCTCCGACCTTGTGTTGACATATGTCAACTTCATCATGTTCATAACTTATACAAAACTTACCTAGAACTTATCTGACGTACGACGGCGTATTTGCCAAATTTCTTGTACGTCTTGTACGCCGGCTAAATCATTAAGGTGTGACAGAGCCATAGCTGCTTTACCTTCTTACTGTGTTCAGTTCACAGTAACTTGACCTGGTGCTTGTCTCGTCTCCATGGAGACGATACATTTAGCACAATACTGTGGAACATTCATGGCAAACCACGTAACAGGTGACTGACTGACCTCCACCAGAAAAGTTCCACAGCGTCTTTTTAATAGGGTGACCAGCCGTCCTTATTTACCCGGGACAGTCCCAGTTCTGAGCCCCTGTTCCAGCAGATTTATACAAAACCTGTGATTTGTCCCAGTTTTAAATAAGAAATGTCTGAGGTGTCCCTATTTTTGGACAAATTTGATCTAAACCAGGACTATAATGATTTTTGACTAATTCGATCCCCGTCTACAGTAAACAGGAGCATAAAACTAAGACTAAACCAGGATTACATCAGGTCTAAACCAGGACTAAAACAGGACTATAATGATTTTTGACTAATCCCATCCCCGTCTACAGTAAACAGGAGCTTAAATTGTCATTTGTTTATCCAAAATACACAAAACCAAGTTTGCAAATGACCATAAAGCAAAAAAAATGCAGCATCAGAAGTCCTTCAGATTATGACTGACTGACGTGAGAATCCACAATGTTTTATTTATACCAACCATCCCGACCCCAGTGTGTCCCAGGTTTGAATTTTGTAAATCTGGTCACCCTCATTTTTAATAATCAAAAAGTTGTGTATTCAGTCTCCTTTATGGTGTGATTCAAATACTTTTCCAAAATATTAAACTTATGCACTGAAGGATAAGTTAAAGGGAATTACTAGCGTTAGCATCAGTAGATAGAAAACACAACGTTAGTGAGGACCGTAGTGTAGTTCATACAGGGAAAATATTGCATCAGCTGAAGATATAGGCCGAAACTGTAGGCTTGAACTCTATGCTCTGTAGTAGCATTAGCTTATACGTGAATACGATACTGAAATGTCTCTTAAAGAAGACATATTGTGCTTTTGTTTGTTACATAATTACAGCATTATGTCATTTAAAGGGTCCATATTACACTATTTTCTGTGTTAAAATGTTGTTTCCTCATCACAAACAGACCTGGAGCTGTGTTTTGTTTCATTCACATGTTTAACACACAAACTCTTCATAATTAGGCTGAGTTCTTCTCACAAACAGGAAACACTCTGTTCCACCTTGTGATGTCATGTGGTAGGAAGTGCTCCACTGTGTTTTCAAACTCCAAGCACCATTACTAAAATTATTTGGAGGATTTCAGCTCTGGAATTGCCAACAATCTTTACTGAACGAAAAGGTCAAATTTAGCTGCTACTAGTATGGAAACTTCCACTTCATGACATCACAAGGTGGAACAGACCATTCTGCGCATTGGAGAGGCAGAATAACAATAAAAAGATACAGAAATGTTGTATGTGAAATATAGGTTTTTGATGGAGTAACAACATTGGAACATGGCTTAAAGCTCACAAGAGTCACTTGTGTAAAATAGGACCTTTAAATCACAATATTGATCTAAAACAACGTCTGATTTCTGCGTTGGAAAAGTGCGATGCCCAGTGGGGTTTTATCAGGAGCCGATTACCGCCTGCCTATCGCAACAAAGAAGAATCCTACATGTGTCACTGTTTAATAAAATCAGAAAATTGGAGCATAAATACAAAGTGCAGAGCAACACAGCAGGGGGCGTTTCAGCGACAGTGAAAACAGAGATCGATCGAAGCTATTTTGTCTAGAAATAGGAGAATAAAGATGAGGCAAATGTGCATAAATCACTACAAATACAACGTGGGTGAAAGAATAAGAAGGGAAAACAACTAAAACATGCTTCGACGCTCTGAAAAGTCCTTTTTTGTCACAATACGTCTCCTTTAAAGACAGGGAGGAGGTGCAGGAGACGTTTGGTGTTGTCCTGCACAGAGCTGCTTTTGCACACGCTTCATCCACTGTAGCATTTCCTGTAGCACCTTTGGATTTGTGCACACTGAAAATCTCTAAAGCTGTGAGTGAATTCGTCCCCATACGGAAAGCTTTATGGACCGATCAGCTCCTCGTTGTATCTCGCCGGCTTTGAAAATCTCATTTGTGTCTGAAAATGAAGCCGCTTTTGTTTTGCTGTTTATTATGAGTCTATGTGCCACTTTTGAAATCTGTCTATTTTCCTCCTTCTAATGTCAGTGCAGAGATTCACTTTTTTCACCAATGTTCAAATAACCAGGTTGATAACTTATAAATATTGGAGAAACATATTTAACTTGCATAGTTTTACACAGTATTAAAACCATAGACTGTATATATAAATGGACATAGATAATCAGCTGTAAAATCGTTCCTCTCTCTGTAACTGCGCTGTCAGGTTCCTCATTTGGTCTTAAAATGTTCATATTCATCCGCTCTACATGATCCTGGGGGTTTTATTTCACTATTTTGTCTGTAAATCAAGATATGAACATCATTCGCTAGTGGCAGGTTTGACAGCGCCGCTAAGTGTTCGCTCCCTGCAGTACGAGCGGTGCAAGCGGGAAAAGACTTTTGCTCCGGGCTCAGGGAAAACCGACCTCCACCTTGAGAAAATGCAATGAAACGGCCAATTAAATCAGGGTTTCGAAACACAAACTCAGGCTAGTTCGGAGTCAGGGTGGATTTCTGAACATGTAAGAGTCAAACTGCCATAACTGAGTCGCCGACAGCTAACGTTAGCTAACAGACTCTAGCTAGCAATCTGGCTAGAGCTCGCCATACCTAGCGTTAACTACTGTATTTTTGGACTATAAGTCGCACTGGACTATAAGTCGCAGTTTTGGGGGGAAATTTATTTTATAAAATCAGAGACCAAGAACCAACATTTCATCTTGAAAGGCGAGTGATAGAAGTTATAGTAATAAAAATTGTAGTAATAAAAATAACCCAATAGAGACAATCCATGTATCATTCGTTCATTAGTTTTTCAATATAGAACCAAACAATAGGAAAACCCAAAAAACAACTCTTTTCTTTATTATTTGTCTCTAAAACGAAAATGAAAAAAACAAATAATGATTTGTTTTTTCATTTTTGATTCATATATTTGGTCTATGGGCTTTTAGTGTGAAAAATGTAATATATAAGTCGTATAAGTGAGTATAAGTTGCAGGAACCACCCAAACCCTGAAAAAAGTGTGACTTATAGTTCGAAAAATACGGTACATTGAACAAAACGTGAATAAACATTAAACTTTCTCCATATTTTCCCGACTGTTGCAATGGAAAGTACTTAAAACAAATGTCGAGACTGATTCAGATTTATTACGTCTGAAGATCAACTGAAGCTCATTTACCTTCAGCAACCTGGCTCCTGATTGGCTCTTCGGTTGCTATGATACTCGCACTTGAAACTCCAAATCCGTCCCTATAACTGCAGGCCTCGCTGAGCTTCATTTGACTGGAGCCGAGCCCTCCTTTAGTCCACTTCTTTATACAGTCTGTGATTAAAACACCTTTTTACTGTTGGGCTTCCGTCTTATTACTAAACACTGTGCGTACAGTGATATCTGGAGGTTTAAAGTCAGATGCCCTTCCTTATGCCACCCCTCTCTATTAAAGCCATGCTATGTAACTGATGGAGGTTCAGCAATGTACTTTACGTTTCCATGGAGACGTGACAGAGCTCTACAGCATTAAACCAAACCAACTGTCTTGCATTTGTTCAATTCAGTTATAGTTGTTATTGTTAAAACAGGATTTTTACTGTGAGTGGGCTCGCCTCTCCACAGATATGCTTCATAACTCTGCCTGCTTATCTCTATGGAGACCTGGACCAGACCAAGACTAAAGCAGAACCAGAACAGGACCAAGTCCTACTGCTATAAAAATACTTTTCTCCAATATTCTTTATTGTTAAAGGACTCGTATTCCGCTGTTTTCTGATCCGTGTTATGAAGTTTCCTCTTCAGAAACAAACTGCACCTGGAGTTTTGTGTAAAATCCTAAACTCCACAAACTTTCACTACGTTCATCTGGATGATCTGAGCTCTGGAAATGCCCATTTTTACTGAACTAACGGTAAAAGGAGCCGTTAACTTGGCAAATACCTCGACATGACAAAACATGTCAATGAAACGAAACAACTGCAGTTCTTTTCTGATGAGGTAACAATATTATAACACGTCTTAAAACTCACACAAGTGAATTTTGTGGAATATTGGACCTTTAACACTGAACTCAACCTGTTCATACTGTCGTCTAAATGCATTTCTTGTTTTTATGTTTTACTTTTTGTTCAAATGTGTTTTATAGGAATCAAAAGGGAAGTTTATTCTGCAGTTACCTTGAGCCAACTGTTCCACACACAGGAGTTTGCCTTACTTTGTAAACACGGCACATAAACCCTGTGTTTTCCTGTAGTCGTCACCTGCTTCAGTGAACAGCTTTTTAAAACTATTTCTCCTGTGTTATTTCAGCCCATCTGTCTGTAAACTACTTCCTGTTGTATCACTTCTATTTAAATGATGAAACTTTTAGCACTTTTGGTACAATGTCTGACTAAAGCTTTGTGTTGCTGTTGTGTGGTTTCCTGTAATAACGTAAGGATAAAGATAGAGAAAGTAGAATGGAAAATAGTAACACGTTTACACAGAGGCCTGGACGGGACAGAGAGTTTAGACCTTTACTTCTTACATCTGTGAATTCTGACTGTCCCTCAGTTTGTCCTTCTGTGTTAACTGTATTTAAATGTGTGCCTTAAATAATAACTTTGATTTTATGAACCAATTGGTTTGTTTTGTGTTGTTTCTTACAGACAGTTTAAAGAGCTGCTATCCAGGGAAAAGAGCAATGCTGCCCCCTACTGACAGCAAATGCCAATTGCAGCTCTCACGATTTATTTATTGTCCAGTTTTAGTCTTGGTTTTGTGCTGCTGGAACAAAGATTTGACTCGATCTCAGTCTGTTGTTTATATGAGACATTTAAATCTGATTAAAAATAAATTCATTCCGAATAAAAGTTCATTCCGATTTTAAAAGAACACTCCTAATGTTTATTCGGATTTAAACTTAATATATTTCCTTGGGACTGTCTGTAATGTTTTAATCTTAAATTCCATGAACATAACCTGTCCCCAGATATGAGGTAAACATGTTCAAATCAAGTATAGTTTTTACTGATAAGTGAAATGCAGATGTACTCTGACAAAAACATTGCACATGAGGTCCTATCTACTTATGTCATTCTTTGGTGTTTTGGTTTTCAATGTTATGATCCAAGAAGCAGAATGGGCTAAAATCCAGTGTGTTTAAACCTAAAGTCCTCTCTCTGATCTGAACAGTCACTACCTAAACCCCGGCACCTACAGACACCCATGAAGCAGTGCTAGTGCAGCCTCTGCAGCTCAGGGAGGGAATTCTGCAGGTTCTGAGCTTCACATGAGACGTGTCCATAAACGGAGAGTGAGAAAATCTTTATGTGGTTTATCTGCAGGTTAAAGCTCTGGTAACACAGGCTTCAGTTTAATACTTTTCTGCAGGTTCCTTCAATACTGCAGAAAATAAACACAAAAACACAGCTACAGGTTTGTTCATAAACTGAAAGGGCCGATATTACACAACATTCTTAAGTTTTAAGCCATGTTAGAATGTGTTACTTCTGCAAAATCAGACCAGAGTTGTGTTTGTTTCACTTACACATGTTTGAGTAACACTTTATTATTAGTCTGTCCACAAGAGCAAAATATTCTGCAGTTTTTACAATAACAACTACATTTTATCGTTGGTTCAGGAGAGACGGGCAATTCCCGCGCTGAAATCATCCAAATGATTCTAGTGAAGGTGTGTGGAGTTTAAAAACACAGTGGAGCACTTCCTGTATGACCACATGACATTTTCAGTTTGAGAGAAAAACCTAAATATGTGGAGTTTGTGAGTTAAACATGTGAATGAAACAAAACACAAGTCCAGGTCTGTGATGAGGAAACAACAGCCCAGAAAATGGCCGAATACGAACAGTTTAACAAGAAATAATAGAAATGTGTAGATTTTAGTAAAAAAAATAAAAATGAGCTGAATCCATAAGTTGCAAGTCTTTTATTCAGGAACAGTTCATACACTTGAACAACACTTCATTTGGACCTGTCAGCTCCGGGTTTGACACATCTGTATAAAAGAAACAACATTACAAACAATACAACATAAATACCTCCGTCAGCTGCGTCTGGAGCCACAAAACCTTCTGTAGAAACACAAAAGTACAAAGGAGAGAGTGTAGAAAAGAGCACCATTCAGAGCCAGGAGGTTCTGGGTTCAGGACAATTACTGGACCAAACCAGGAAACACGTCTAATTTTATGGCCTTTTGCATTGAAAAGTAAAACAGTGAACCAAAGTCGTGCAGTTAGACGTTAAAGATTCACTGTGGAACTTCTCTGCTCGTCTCCGCGGGGATGTTTAGTTTTGCTGTACCCTGAATGTCCCGAATGTTCCACCGGTCGGTCCTGTGTTTATCCAGTTACAGCCGCTTCTCAAAATAAACCCATGTGTTCAGATCTGTGAGCGCGCTCGCCTCTCCGCTGATCTGACCTGTAACTTCACCCAACACCAGCAAGTTAACGTGGAGTTTAACGCTGAGACGAACAGCAGACGGTCCACTACAAAAGTCCCACAGCGCATCTTTAAACGCGACATTTGGTAACCTCGGTAACGCCTGAACGCATCGTTTTTTTTTATTATGGCGTTGGTTCACTATTCAACGATCCACTTTTGTGGCTTAAAGCTGCACTGTGTAACTTTTGTGGCCTCGCTGTGCCTGGTATGTTCCGCAGTATGACATTAAGCATATGTGTTTCCATGGTAACAGGCCGAGCCACAGGTCAGATCTGTGGAGATGTCACCCTGCTTACAGTACGAACACGTCAAACTTATAAGCAATAAAATGCAAAGTTGTAAGTCTAATGCCACATTATGGAACATTCACACCTCCACCAACAAAAGTTACACAGTGCAGCTTTAGATAAGCCCAGAGTTAAGAAAGAGAGGAAACCAAAGCAAACAGGATGTGGTGTGTGGAAGCAGGTCTTTGTTGTGTTGTTACGGGTTAGTAGTAAAAGTGATGTCGCGGTTTGAGATGAATTAATGAAGCGAAACGAGAAACGCCTTTTTTTCCTTTTCCTTAAACTTTCTTCTTACACAATAATAAATATCCATTATCACAACAAGGGCAAAACGCGCCAATATCGAAAAGCAAAGAAGTTATAGATTCATAGTTTCTAACACCAGTTCCTGCAAACAGCCGCATCGAGGCAGGTTTAGTGTTTTATGTTTTCAAAGGTGTATTTCAGTTCTGTCGGGTATTAGCTGCTAACACACGGCACATTTTGATCACTCTGTCGGCGTTTAGAGTTTTGAAAATCCTATATTCGCTAAAACAACGTATTTTTGTTGCTCTCCGTGCTGATTCACGCCCCCTTCAGAGCGCGATCCTGCTGCCAATGAAACTACTGCACAGGTTTAGGGCAGTTTTACATCATGTTTTGTATATTTATGGAGAATTGTCCTGTCAAATATTTTGACATTTTAGACTCTGCATTTTACAAATGTCACTGTTGTTTTTTTATTTCTGTACTTGTGTTAATATTTGTAAAAGTCGAACCAGGGACAGGAGCAGAAGCCCGACGTACATGACATCGGTTATTTACTTTTGTACAGTCCCGGACAAATAAACTAATAAATAAAAGAAATAAAAAATATAACATGGCAGAAATCTAAAAAATAAATTGATTTTGCTCACTGGTAATTTTTGGACGGTAAAGTGAAATTCACTTAAATCCCGTCATTTTCACTTCCTGGATCAGACTTTTCCAGTGTAATATTTGCCCTTGTGGTTCTACGTACCAGAATTTCTCTGACTTTTCAGATATCGGCTTCTTTCTTGGTCCCAAACCCCGGAAACAGTCTTCACAAAGCTACATTACAATTACTGTATGTACAACGCCCCCTACAGCTAATCCAAAGGTACTGCATGAGTGGATGACGAGAGTGGGAGTCTATAGGGTTCAGAGACTGAAGAGAGGGGGCGACAGAGAGACTGAAGAGAGGGGGCGACAGAGACTGAAGAGAGGGGGCGACAGAGAGACTGAAGAGAGGGGGCGACAGAGAGACTGAAGAGAGGGGGCGACAGAGACTGAAGAGAGGGGGCGACAGAGAGACTGAAGAGAGGGGGCGACAGAGACTGAAGAGAGGGGGCGACAGAGAGACTGAAGAGAGGGGGCAACAGAGAGACTGAAGAGAGGGGCGACAGAGAGACTGAAGAGAGGGGCGACAGAGAGTGAAGAGAGGGGCGACAGAGAGAGTGAAGAGAGGGGCGACAGAGAGACTGAAGAGAGGGGGCGACAGAGAGAGTGAAGAGAGGGGGCGACAGAGAGACGGAAGAGAGGGGCGACAGAGAGAGTGAAGAGAGGGGGCGACAGAGACTGACGAGAGGGGGCGACAGAGAGTGAAGAGAGGGGGCGACAGAGAGAGTGAAGAGAGGGGGCGACAGAGAGACGGAAGAGAGGGGGCGACAGAGAGTGAAGAGAGGGGCGACAGAGAGAGTGAAGAGAGGGGGCGACAGAGAGACTGAAGAGAGGGGCGACAGAGAGTGAAGAGAGGGGGCGACAGAGAGACTGAAGAGAGGGGGCGACAGAGACTGAAGAGAGGGGGCGACAGAGAGACTGAAGAGAGGGGGCGACAGAGAGACTGAAGAGAGGGGGCGACAGAGAGACTGAAGAGAGGGGGCGACAGAGAGACTGAAGAGAGGGGGCGACAGAGAGACTGAAGAGAGGGGGCAACAGAGAGAGTGAAGAGAGGGGGCGACAGAGAGACTGAAGAGAGGGGGCGACAGAGAGTGAAGAGAGGGGGCGACCGAGACTGAAGAGAGGGGGCGACAGAGAGACTGAAGAGAGGGGCGACAGAGAGTGAAGAGAGGGGGCGACAGAGAGAGTGAAGAGAGGGGCGACAGAGAGACTGAAGAGAGGGGGCGACAGAGAGTGAAGAGAGGGGGCGACAGAGAGACTGAAGAGAGGGGGCGACAGAGAGACTGAAGAGAGGGGGCGACAGAGAGACTGAAGAGAGGGGGCGACAGAGAGACTGAAGAGAGGGGGCAAAAAGCAGAGAGGAAATCACGTGTCCATGTGAAGAAGCGATGCACTTTTTCCATTGGCAATAAAATAATAATAAAACCGAATTCTTTTCAAACGTCGTCGGCCAAAGGAATTCTGTTTCTTAAAATAAGTCTTATTGTATTTGGGTTCAGCTTTATTAAAGTTAAGTTAGAAGTAAAAGTAAAGCAACAAAAACAAACCTTTTTTTTTTTATTAAGTACAAATAGAAGTAGTAATCGCAGTGTTTCTAAGTGTGAATAATTATTTAGTTATTGCAGTTTTACAGACGTTACACTGAACTAACAGAGCCAATATAACTCTGGGACTTTTGGTAAACTGTCACTATGGAAACAAGTTAATTAGGAAACATTTCAGTGGCCACTGATGGTGTTAACTGACATTAAAGCTGCAGTATGTAAGTTTCTGGAGGCCGTACGTCACCACAATTCCACATTTCACACATTCTCCACGGATACAGATACGTTTATGCTGCACTGTGGAATATTATCACATTTCCATGGAAACAGTCGGGATGCACCAGTATAATACGATACTGGTATCGTGTACTGGAGCCGATATTCACATTTTTTCATCTGTTCAGTTTATCGGTTCAGTCGATATCCCATTTTGGTCGATAAACTGCTGTAATAAAGTGATATTTTAATCTCATAATATTGAACTTGCTTTTTTCCCCCCAAAACAGGTTTGTAGTGACTTTAAATGGTAAATAACAGTTATAAAACACATTTGGATCATTTCTGACCAGAGGCCGTTTGTGTTTATAGGAAATAAATATTTATATCTAAACAGCGTCTTTCTCTCTTTTTAATTTTATGATGATTTATGTTTTGAATTGTTTGTATTGTGATTTTAATGTGTTTCTTATTCTGTAAAACACTTTGAATTACTGTGTACGAACTGTGCAGTACAAATAAACTGGCCTTGCCTGTTGTACGTCCCTGGAGGTGAAGGCCTCTGTCTATTTTTGGCTATTAAAAGTTACATACTGTGGCTTTAAATAAGTTATCAGCATGAACGTATTCACTCCATTGTATATTTTGAAAAACCAGCGCCACACATTAGTTTAACCCTGACACAAAACGAGAGGATTGCCTGGAAAAAGCGCTGCTCCCCGGACACGGCGGCATAGTGGCAGGTAAGGCATGAGGATTCAGTGTTCTGCTCTTTTTTCTTTGACTTCTTTGAAACTACACATGGTCATTTTGCATCTCATTCATTCACCGTGACAACCCCCAAATCTAACTCCTCCCCACACTCCTCCTCCTCCTCCTCCAGGGGTTTAACTGAGAGACGTGATGTTGGAGCGGCCACCAGGGGGCACTGTAATACGGCGTCCTGCAGGCCTGATGGGGAGATCGTCTGGAGTGGGGGGTCCTGAGAAGAGAAGGAGAATAACAATACAGTATTAGACATGAACCGGCAGCAAAAATAATTATATAATAAATATAATCATATTTTGTATTGCATTTCATCCTGGTCTGACAGCACATGACATCACATGACATCACATGACATCACATTACATCACATCACATCACATCACATCACATTACACATTACACATTTAACTTGTAAATATGTATTCTCTTGTATATTTGTATGTTGTACAGTTGTTTGTGTTTGTGTTGTCTTCTCTTCCCAGGACGACAGATGGAAATGAGCTCTGAGCTACAGTCTGGTACAAACATCTCTGTGCTTAATGTAATGATACACTGTCCTAATAAACCAACACAATGAGATGCAAATGTGAAATATCTTGTGCTTAAAGGTTTTATATTACACAAAATGGATTCTTGTGAGCTTTAAACTTCTGTTTCATTCACACATGCTTGAATAAAACTTTATTATTATTATTATAAGTGTTTTCAGTCTGAGAGAAGAACTCAGCCTAAATATGCAGAGTTTCTGATTCATTTTAAATGGTTTGCAAAGTTTTTCCTCATTTACCGTCTACATTCTGAACCATTATTCACTGTGATGACTTTATCAGGTCTTTTTGCAGCTTTCAGAACAGAGCGGAGTTTTGCTGTCATCAGCTATCTGTATATCTGTATATCAGTACATCTGTATATCTGTATATCAGTACATCTGTATATCTGTACATCTGTATATCTGTATATCTGTACATCTGTACATCTGTACATCTGTACATCTGTATATCTGTACATCTGTACATCTGTACATCTGTATATCTGTACATCTGTACATCTGTACATCTGTACATCTGTACATCTGTACATCTGTATATCTGTACATCTGTACATCTGTACATCTGTACATCTGTACATCTGTACATCTGTACATCTGTACATCTGTACATCTGTACATCTGTACATCTGTACATCTGTATATCTGTACATCTGTACATCTGTACATCTGTACATCTGTACATCTGTACATCTGTATATCTGTATATCTGCACTGGGGGAATGGAGGCATCAGATACTGGGCCTTTAAGAGCCTTTGTCGTTTGTTTTGATACGCTGCTCCTGGATTAAGAAAAACAGGAAACGGCCCCGATCCCAATGGTCAAACTTTTAACAAGTGGCCATCAGATGTGTTCAGATTCTTACATTTATGACGTCTTATTCCAGATGGAGCCAAAGGTATAACTGTGCACAGGTGATGTGTATCTGTATAACTGTACAAATGTACAGGTGATGTGTATCTGTATAACTGTACAAATGTACAGGTGATTTACTCTTCTGGAAACAAACTGACGATGCACAAATGTAGAATATTTTCATTGTTTGTTTGGCATCGGCTCCACAAACTTGTCATGTTGATACTTTGCAATACTTTACATCACGCTGGGGGTGTTCTGCCTCATCACCTATGGAGGAATGTTCAGCAGTTGCCGTGGTAACACACTATCAAAAAAGTTTTACGAGCTGAACTCACTGTGTTAATCATCACAAACACATTTGCAGTTGTGTTTGTTTCATTCACACACAAACTCTGTGTATTTAGGTTTTTCTCTTAAATGGAAAACACTCTGTTCCACCTTGTGATGTCATGTGGTAAAACAGGAAGTGCTCCACTGTGTTTTTAAACTCCTACTAAACTCCTAAACTAGAAACATTTGGATAATTTCAGCCCTGGAATTGCCCTTCTCTACTGAACCAAAGGGTAAAAGTAGCTGTTAACTTAAAAAAAAACTACCTCTACATGACATCACAAGGTGGAACAGAGCATTTTGAGCTTTGGAGATGTACAGGTGAATAATAAAGAGTTACTCAAACATGTGAATGAAACAAAACACAGCTGCAGGTCTGTTTTGAGGAGGAAACATTAGAACACGGCTTAAAGCTCATCAGAGTCCATTCTGTGTAACACTGGACCTTTAAAGTTGTGATGAATTATTCCTAAAATAAACTGACAATGCAAAAATGTTGAATCATATTTGCCGCATTAATCTGGAGTCTTAAAACCCTTTCACCTGACGGCGGATTTGGGGCTGAATAATGGCGCCTCTTTCTGAATGTGTTTGTTTAGACTAACAGAGGGAAGTGGAGCTGTTCTTCTTTCACCCCGACATGAACCAGGAACCAAACTGCAAGAAAAGGCCCATTTTACGCAAAACTGCTTTAAAGGTGCATTGTGTAACTTTTCCGGTGGAGGGTCCATAAATGCCTTTTTTTGCAGGTCAGATCTGTGGAGAGGCGACTCCGCTCACAGTCAGAATGTCTGTTTTTCTCGGTATTTTGAGCTATAAAACTGCCTGTATTTAATAAATGTAAGGCAGAGCTGTTTAATGTGACACTGCGGAACATTCCAGGCAGAGCAATGACGTATCCATAGAAACAAGCAGGTGTAGAAGTTACACACTGCACCTTTAAGCCGTGTTAGAATGTTGCTCCACATTAAAACAGACCTGGACTTGTGTTTTGCTCATTCACATTGTTCAGTAATTCTTTATTATTCGTCTGTCCACAGCTCCACAGCTCAAAATGCTCTGTTCCACCTTGTGATGTCATCAAGTGGTAGTTTGCAGGTTAACAGCTGCCGTCTGTTCAGCGGTGGAAGAAGTAGTCCGTTTACTTAAGTAAAAGTACAGATACCAAAAAATACTCAAGTAAAAGTAAAAGCATCACGTGAAAAAATGTACAAAAGTAAAAGTATTAAAGTACCAATTTAAGAATGTACTTAAAGAGTAAAAAGTAAAAGTATTTTGTGCATATTTTAAAGTCTTATAAAGCTTCAAATGTAGAAGTCTGAATACAGATTTGTGCTGAATTTGGTTCAGTAGAAACAATTGAATAATTTTTAACTGTTTTTATTTGTATATTTTCATTTGTTCAAACTAGAAATTAGTTAAAACTCGGCCTTTTCAGCACAGCTCAACAATAAACAACAAAAACTTTTACTTTCCAGTCTAGTTCAAAGTACAGATACAGAGGTCTGAATACAGGTTTGTGCTGAATTTTGTTCAGTAGAAACAATTGAATCAGTCATTTTATAGCTGATTTTATTTGTATTTTCATTTGTTCAAACAAGAAATTTGAAAAAGCAAAAAAACCTCTTTTTTCAGTAGGTCTCAAACAATAATAAAAAAACTTTTACTTTCCAGTCTAGTTCAAAAATGTAGTGGAGTAAAAGTACAGATACTTGCTCTAAGATGTAGTGAAGTAAAAGTATCCGCTTTAAAATCTACTCAAAATACAGATACTGAACATTTTTACTTAAATACACTAATTTACGACTTTTACTTTATTATATTCCAGGGATGTTGTCCAAATGATTCTAGTGAAGGTGTGTGGAGTTTAAAAACACAGTGGAGCACTTCCTGTATAACCACATGACATCACAAGGTGGAACAGTGTTTTCATAGAGTAAATGTGCAGAACTGTGTTAAACGTGTAAATGAAACAAACACAGCTCCAGGTTTGTTTGTGATGAGGAACATGACACAGGTCAGAAAACAGTGTAAAATGGCCGTTCACTGTCCTCTGCTTCAGCCCAGTGGCCTCAGGTTTCTGCTTCAGCCCTGTGGCCTCAGGCCGTTCACTGTCCTCTGCTTCAGCCCTGTGGCCTCAGGTTTCTGCTTCAGCCCTGTGGCCTCAGGCCGTTCACTGTCCTCTGCTTCAGCCCTGTGGCCTCAGGCCGTTCACTGTCCTCTGCTTCAGCCCTGTGGCCTCAGGCCGTTCACTGTCCTCTGCTTCAGTCCTGTGGCCTCAGGCCGTTCACTGTCCTCTGCTTCAGCCCTGTGGCCTCAGGTTTCTGCTTCAGCCCTGTGGCCTCAGGTTTCCCGTAGACTCTCTGTCATTATATATTCGTCCTGGTGTTTGAGCTTTAGTGTCGGGTCTGTCACACAAACCATCAGAGCTTCAGTCGTTTCCAGGGAAAAGACAGTTCCCAAAACAGAACCGGGCGACTCATCACTGAGATGAGACTGCAGCACAAACTCTGCTCCACGTCACATTTTAATCATAAAATAAACCACGTTCAGTTTGACTTGTTTCCAGAGGATGAGCCAGAGTCTGCAGGCGATGTGATGGTGAAATGGAAAGTCCAATGATGTCAGACCAGGACAGAGCTAAATCTTGATCTGAAGCTGCTCCAGTCAGCAGGAGGTGAGCCCCAGAGCTGAACTAACAAAGTCCACAGTGAGTTTTCTTTGAGGGGCGAAAATGGTCGACTTTCATAAGCATAATGTAGTTAGACACAGGACAGAGGAGAGGCCCCAACTCCTGCTTCACTTCTGCTCTGGTCTGTGCGACTCTTTACAGCAGAAGCCATTTTGAAATCAGGAGAGCTTTAAAACTGACTGTGTTTTTTCAGACAATAATTAATAATAGACATTTCTTCAAAGTTCCCATGTTAAATGCCTGTACCATACGCCACAGGAGAGTTTCAGCTGACGTCACTGTTATTAAATGCACGAGTTGTAAGATGGGAAATATTGAGGCCGGCAGCAAAAAACACACAGTGCCTGACCTCACGGCCTCTCAGTTTATCAGCAATAATGGTGAATTCCTGCTGCATTATCGGATGCACTAATAGAAGGAAGGAAGTGAAAAGAGTGAAAAGAACGGCCAATGTCGGATTAAATGACTTTCAAACATCCGCAGGGTGAATACTGACGATCCGAGCAAACCGTGGAACCCAACAGAACGAGTATGTTGGGCCCATTTCTTCAAAGGTTTGAACATTGCTTTAAAATTCATGATTTTATGTCTATATCGGATATCACCAAAGTGGATATTCGGCCACGTAGGTGATTCAGACCAGAAATCTGCTTTTGTCCAAACTTTCTAGGGGTTGAAAAAGGTGATCTGGTGTCCTTCAATGCTTATGACCAATTTTGGGATAAAATAACCGGGATCAGTACCTTTTACCTGCTTTCTGACTACATTCACCATTTCCCAGCATGCAACGCAGGCTTTTGTCAACAATGAAACTCGCCGATACCATAGAATCTTTATTCAGGAACGGGACTAGCATAAATATTTAAGCCACTGAAGACCCAGAGTACAGCATAAAACAAACTGTATAAGGCTGAGAGCTAAAGCTGAAACGATTCATCGAGTAAATCGATAAGAAAAATGCATCAATTATTATTTTTTTGCCTCGATGCTTCGTTTTATTTTCATCTGCTCGGCGACGGCCGGAACCTTCTGTGGTAGAGGTAAAGTTTCTGCACGACCGCTGCACTTCACTGTACACACAACAGGGCGGCCATGGATGTGTAATAAGAGCAGAACCTCCTCATCATCTCCTCCGGTCCACCGTGGACACCGTGCGTGGATCGTGTCTTGTTGCATACGCTGTGTGGACCGCACTTCCTCCTGTGCCTCTAAACCAGAACTAACACCAGGACTAAAACCAGGCCTAAACCAGGACTAAAACCAGGACTAATCCAGGTCTAAAACCAAACCAGAATCTGCAGGAGGTGGTTGCTACATTCATGTAGTTTTAAAAATCATGACAATATCAAGTAATCCAAAGTAATCAGATTACATTACTCACTTTAAGTAATTTAATGGATTACATCACAAACTACATTTTGGGGTCTGTAATCTGTAATCTGTAGGGGAACAAGTCACCTTCTCAACACCTGTACATTACATCAAGAGGAAAAGAAACCCTGAGCAAAGACGATGCAACATTAACAAACGATTACTCGATTATTCGAACAAAATAATGGACAGAATAATCGATTACTGTAATAATCAATAGCTGCAGCCCTACTGAGAGCGTTGATCTGCTTCTTTTGTACAATAATATTTTACTCAAATCCCTTTTTTATCTTTTTTGTAAGTGTAAACATTTTAGTAGAGACACAATATGAGTCTCAAAAAACTTAGTGTATTAATAAAATTGCATTTGTTGCAACTCTTCAGCTTTATTTCGTGCTCCACGGAGCGAATCCTCGGTCCTCAGGCGGCACAAAAATATTTCCAGATGTACTGATCCGACAGCAGAGGATACGTCAAATTTAATAACAAATGTGTTTTGACTCCCTGATAAATGTAAATCCTGTCAACAGAAAACAGGCTCCTTCCTCAGTGGAGTGAAGCTGCTGTGTAAACTTATTTCTGTTTGTCCAGTGGCGTCAACAGGAAACGTTTTTTTCTTGTGCATTAAAAACACCTGTAACTGAATAAACGCAAGAAACAGATACAATTTTATGCCATACTGTGGAACTTTTCAGGCGAGTAGCATCAGTGCAACATTAATACAGTATAAATACTTTAGATTCAGGTTTGGAAAATGTTCTAACAACAATTTCAGATTTTAAGTAATATGGTTAGTTCGGACATCTCCAGCTCTCACCTCCTGACAGCTAAAGAACAGCAGTTTATGTCCAACAGCACAAACTCTCCAGTGACTAAATACTAAAGCAGCTTCCACTGTAAACACCACCCGAGCACAGAGTTCTGCTTCGACTCCACACACCTCCAACGCTCAGGCTAAAAACACATTTGGAATCGGGGCTAATCCAGGCCGTTGGTCCCGTCGCTCTGCGCTGTGGAGCAGATGCACCCGGAGTCTCACGTTAGAGAGTCTTTCTAATAGACTGTGAGCACATGTGCGAACGCAGGAGGAAGTTCTGCTGTTGCAGTTTGGGCCAAATGCCAAGGACTTACACAAGCATCCATCCCACAGCCAAGACAACGCTGAGAAAATACTGTTCGTTACGACTGTTACTGCTGTATATCATGTCAATGTGTGTAGAGAGATGGAAAACTTTAGTCAAAATGTGTATATAATGTGTTTAGTGTTCAGTATCAGTGGTGGAAGAATAGTAAAGGTATAAATACAAAAAGTAGTTGTAGTTGTAGTTGTAGTATATTTACATTTTTAGGTGCATTGTGAAAGGGTTCATCCAATGCTGTTCTCCATGGAGCTGTTATTGCTTTGAATTAGAGGAATGTTTCACACTACGGCATTAAACCACCGCTTTCTATTATCATGGAGACCAAACCAGACCAAGTTACAGGTCAGATCTGTGGAGAGGCGTCACCGCTCACAGTCAGAATCCCTATTTTTCTACATATTTTTGAGCTATGAAACCACCTGTTATTGAATCAGTATAAAGCAGAGATGTTTAATGTCGCACTGTGGAACATTCCAGAGTAAAGACATATCCATAGAAACAAGCAGGTAACGAACCTCCAACCAAAAAGTTACATAGTGCAGTTTTAATAGTAGTAACAGTTATAGTAAAAGCCGATGACTTTCAGATTTTTTTGTGTTCGATTATAGTTTATTGTTTTCCACTTTATTTTATTCCAGTTTATTTGTTGCATGTTTAGTGTCTGTCTACATCCTGCTCCAAGCACCGCAGTAATACTGTGAACCTGTTCACTCATATGGCAATAAAACTTTTCTAATTCTGACTCAGAAACTCAATACTAAAACTTACATGGACACTAGTACTAGTACTACTGAACAGAAATGAAGCTTTTGTGAAGCGCTTCAGAACGATCTCTGCATCAGTATAAGACACAAGGACATATGCCATAGGCTGTATACACCAGTACTGTATATAAATGGACATAGTTAATCCACTAGCCACAGCTTTCCAAATAGGAAGTCACTTTGTACTGAAGTCACGTTGCCTCTCTGTGTCCCCGCTGCTGTCAGACTTGTCCTTTTGGTCTTAACATGTTTGTATTAAGCCGGTGTTGCTGTGATACTCACGGTTGGAAAAGACAAATATAGAACTTGGCTACAAATTCTGCACCATCACTGCTAATTATCACTGTGGTGTCTGAATTGGTAGTGAGGATCAAGTCCTTAGTCTGGAAATCGGGTTTCTTTAAATGTTAATATCGTGACAACACTAGTTTTTACTAGGGATGTAACAATAACCGAAATATCTTCATATCCTATTGTCAAAAGTCTCACAATGAAACCGTGGGCCATCACAATATATCGAATCACAAGTTTCTTCACTTAACCTCCTGAGACCCGAGCTTTTGTCTGGTGTCCATTTTTCATTTCTTCTTGCTATTTGGGATAAGTAGGACCTACTAAGTAAGTCTTCTGTATGACACCATTGGTTAAAAAATGTAAAAACATTAAAATGTATAAATAAATTACAAAAAACAAACAAACAACAATTAGCTGTTTATTTCAAGCCCTAAACCTGCCAAATGTGACGTAGGTCGACCGTGAGCGGGTTGGGGTTCAGTGAGTGAGGTTAAAAACACACAAAAAGGCCTGAAAATGTGGTCCACAGTTTTAATTTTTTATGGTTTTTAATCGTTACAAAAAAAAGTAGAGGTGCAAAAAGTGGAGACAGGCAGCAGTTTCCCTATAGCAGCAGAAACGTCCAGCAATTTATAACTGTAAACTCATCTAAATATTCCCAAGTTTACCTAACAACATGTGCAATCAGTAATATAACATAGTCCCAATGTCTTCAAACAAGGACATGACATTTCCTGATGCTCTCGTCTGCTGTGGTCAATAAAATGTGTCAAATTTTAATGCCAAATGAAAATACATGAAGAGACATTATTGTACATAAATACACTGGTTTTATTCATAAATTTTGCATCTAAACTTTACCATGCAGTTTTTTTACTTTCGGGAGCTGCTGTAGAGGTTTTTAGTTGATTACAGGTGAAAGTTTAAAATAATTGAAAGTCATGGTGCTAAGAGGCAAAAATGTAATGTCCTCGTATGGGGCCCCAGGGTCTCAAGGGGTTAAAGGGACAGTTTGGTATTTTAGACACATTTCCTGCTGATCCAGAGTGTTGGAGACGTGTGGAGACACTTGTTTAAATCTTCCTCCAGTCCTTGTATTTGCAGAGGTGCTGGTGCTGGGCTAGTGCAGGTCAATGGCCACAGTCGTCCTGCCACTAAAAACAGTCTGACCCACTCCACAGACCCGAGGAAACTATTAGAGCTCCAGACTGTCCCTGTGAACCTCTGTGTCCAGAGAATAATTTTAGAAGTAAAACCAGCCATTGCATTTGAAGGATTTATGTCTGAGCAGCAGTGAGTTGTTCTTCCTGACAGAAGCTCGGCAGCGGCGACTGATATATGAGAAAATAGAACCTCAACATGAGACGATTCAACATGTGAGGTTAGTTTTACTTCAAACATTTTGTCCTATGTCCAAAATTTTGAACTGTCCCTTTAAATTCGTTGTTATGGTGCAAAAACAGAGAGAACTACATATATTATTTGCTCTGGCGAACATCAGAATCAGCTCCCTCTTTCCTGTGTCACTTGAGGAAAAAACAAAAACACAAACACAATTCTTCCCACACGAGTCCATCTTTCCCAATATCAGGGAATAATTTTAAAGAATAGATATTTGTATAACTCTGTGCTCTGTTTCATTCCAATCTACATGATGAAAATATCGTATCAAGAGGTTATGACATTTTCAAGTCCCTCGATTCTATGAGAACATCTCTTGAGTCGACTAGAGATTCCCCCTTTTTCTTGTCCGCTCTGACTCCACCGGCCAAGTTTGGAGTGGGAGATGAAGGAAGCCATTACTCACTTGGATTCAGCACAAATATTTCAAACGTGAATCATGAACCAAAAGTGTAATGGAGTTAAGAGGATTCAACGAACACAAATTAGCCCAGCGTCAGTCACCGAATATAAGGTTTCGATTAGGAGCTGTCCTACCGTCACGGCCGACCACATAAGAGACGGTAGGTTTGAATGAGGCCACATGCCGCGAAGATGAACGGCCTCGAATGACTGAGGAACGATTCCATAAACAAACTGAGACGAGCTTCGCACCACAGGGAACACAAGGTACAGTGTGTTTAACAGCTGCACACTGGAATCACTGTGTATCTTTATAGTAGCTGGGACTTCCCAAATATGTGACCCTAGGCTGAGTAAAGATGTGGAATATGTGAGTGTGAGTCAGTCAAATGAAGCTAATCGAGGCTCGCAGTTATAGGGGCGAATTGGAGCCGATTCCCATACGTGGAATTGCGACTGCGAGTCTCAAAGAGGAACAAAGAGCCGATCAGGAGCGAAGGCGTCCGAGCCACACTACTGGCTGTCAATCAAACCTGTTTGATTTGTCTGTTATTAATGTTCATATCTAGATTTACATGTAAAATATCAAAATAAAAAGACCAAGATCATGTGGAGCGGGTTAACAAGAACCTTTTAGACCAAAATGAGGCCCCTGAGAGCAGGAGTCACACAGAGAGGGGCCACATGTTTTCAACAGAAAGAGAATTGGAGCCAGAATCAATAGAGCCAGAATTGATGGAGCCGAATCGCGCCCACGCTCACTTCCTGTTTGGAACATAAAGGCTCATGTTTGAGCCATTTCCAGTCTATGTACAGTATATATGACTCAAAAAGCATAAGCCACAGTGCAGAAGAATGTGGAGGATGAATCTGTGGTTTTAAAGACACATATTGAGCTTGTGTGTGAAATACAGTCAGAATCTACGACACCCGGGGATTATTATGTTATAATTTGGACATTTTAAATTGAAATATTAATCTATAATGATTTAATGAAAGAAATAAGTTGGCTGACTGTGCCCAGTGGAAGCTGATGCCACAGAGTTGTTTCCTCTGGAGCTGCAGATCAAACTAATGAGCAGGAGATTTTTTTGTCAACCTGAAGCTTTTGTCTCTTGTAGAATAACTCACAGTGGGAAGAGGAACTTTAACTTTAAGATGTTACTTGAATCAATATTACTCAAGTAAAAGCTAGAAAAGTACTGAAAATACAATTCGTCCCCTTGGAATTAGAAAGTTCATTCTGACATTTTTGGCAAAATGGAATAATTCTTGTTTCTGGGTGTAATGTTTTTTGATTTTTTTGTTTTTGTTTTGAGGATTTTATCTTCCATCTTTGTTCTGTTACAGAAGACAGAATTTTTGGTCTAAAAAGGACATTTAAATTTAAATTTCAGATACATTTGTATGTATTGTGAGTCAGTATGAATGACTTGAAAGTTTTAATCTTACATTAGATAAAACGCTATTAGCTGCTTGTGAACTAAATAAAGACTATTTCAAGTCAAGGAAACAAACAAGAAATTAATCTTTATTTATGTCTGAATAACAAAATGTATTGCTGAACTATTATAGGATATTCTATTTGTAAACTTATGTTTGTGACCATAAAAGGGCCGAGTTTAATCATTTAAACTTCAATGTTGTCAAAATGTTTCACATTTGCCTTAAATGTGTATCATGTTCTTATTTAATAAAAATAAGTTGACCACTGGAATAAAAGTTGTTGTTTTTGGCAGGTTTTGCAGAGAGAACCTTATAATCCCAAATGAATCATGGTTTTCAGGATTAGCAGCTTCAATCTGCCAAACATCACTTCCCAGAACATCCAATTTCTCTAATGTCACAAATGTTCTCAGTTTAGGCTCTGAGGGTGACCATAACCCTCAGTATCAGACAAGTGTATCGGCTCTTTTATTTCTGCTGTATAACAAAACTTCAAACCGAAACATCTCAGAGGCACCAGAACCGTCGAACTCTGAGGGAACCCATTGCTTTTAAATGCAAATGTAAATGTAACTGAGCACTGCCCACATCAGTCTGTAATTCACTGCATATATTTCACGGTGGTGACAGGTTCTGGCGTGTCTCTGGTTTCGATCTTAACACGAGCTGACACACAAAATGGCAAAGCTAAAGCTGGTGTCAACACATGAGGCCGCGGCGCCTGAATATCTGCGGTCACCTGACAGAGTGAAGCCGGACTGGTGCAGGTTTCTGGCGGGCTGTTTGGTGGGGGAGGTGCGGGCCGAGGCCGATGGCGTTCCTCCGCGGGACAGAGAATACTCGGATACTGGGCCGTCGTACATGCCCCTGGGGACGGCCTTCAGGACGGCCAGCTGAGGACCAAGAACACAGCAAAGAAGAAAAGGTTATATTTATGGTGACACCTGTTTAGAGTTTACGGCGTGTTGAGTGACGGGAACGATGTGGTCTTTTTTTTTCAGAATTCCTGTAAAATACTTAAGTCAGATCGTACTGAGTCTGTTGTAAAGGTCTTGTATTACACAGAATGGATTCTTGTGAGCTTCAGGCCATGTTATGATCCTGTTACCTCATCGAAAACATACCTGGAGTCATCTTTTGTTTCATTCAAACATTTATTTTACTGGTATGTCCACATCTTCAATGCTGAAAATGCTCTGATGCACCTTGTGATGTCATGTAGTGGTAGTTTTCAAGTTAACAGCCCCTTTTTACTTTTAGTTCAGTAGACAAGGGCAAATCCAGGGCTGAAGTGATCCAAATGATTCTAGTGAAACACTTCTTGTACTACCACATGACATCACAAGGTGGAACAGAGCGTCACTCAGCGTAAATATGCAGGATTGTTGTGTTAAAAAGGTCATTTTAAAGGTAATAGTGGAAGTTTGCAATTGGGCAACAACAATGAAAGTTCCATTAATGAAAACCCTGTGTAACTGTCCAGCACTTTTGACCCTGATGACGTCTTGTCTTGTTTTACTTGTGTTGCACCTCAGCACAGTTCAGAAGTCGCCATTGGTCACACCCTGCAGGGCCTGACTGACTCTGACTCTGTCCTTCTGCCACGGAGCCAAGTCCAAGTGTTTGGCCGTGGACCAGGACCAGGACCAGGACCAGACTGTGGCGTTTAAAGATCAACAGTTTAAGGAAATGGAGCACGAGGTAAGTCATGTTTGTCATATTAAACTGGCTGGTCAGAGTCACGCACTTCTGTCCTGATTCAAATACATTTTTTGCAAAGATTTTATTTTGTATTAGCAGAGGTGGAGGAGCCATAGCCAAGCTGGGGGGCGCTATAACTGCTCAGTCACTTACAATATGTGCTAAAAACAACTAAAAACCATACATACTTTTCATCTTCAACTTTATTATTGTCCTAGAGGAAAATTATTCTGTCAGACATACAATACAATTCAATACTACAGTTTCAATAATTCAATAATACAATAATCACAGCTTAAGCTTAGCTCAAAGATGCAGACAAACATTCCCTTAAAATAGGCAAAAAGAACAGGTGCTGTGTGTATCTGCACCACCACTGATCCAAGCTGTAAGAGCGTTCATCCTGGTTATGGCTTCAGAAATAAAGGACGTCTGAGCTCTGAGTCCTGATTCTCAGACGCCGCCCAAAGGAAGGAGGTAAACTCCATAAAGATCAGGGCTTTCCATTATTTATTTTACCTGTCAAGCCAGAACTGCACACTCTGATAAAACTTCATAAACACAAGTGGATCTGAAGCTGTTTCCTGTCTCCCTGATTTCAGAGGGCGTGACTGACGGGTGGATTAACCAATCAGAGAGATGCAAGTTCTGTTCACTCCAAAAAAACAGCATGACTTACACGCACAAAAAGAGAGAAAAATCAACACAGAGGACTGAGAAACAGCGAGGATTTTCCCAGAATCGGCCGTCGAAGCAGCAAACTCTTACTTATTATTTACTACAGGTGACAGGATTAGCACTTGATGACATAACAAAGTGCAAAAGACTATTTTGAGTTTCGGATGTTGTCTACACTGAAACCAGAGTTCAGAGCCTTGTTACAGTGCCCCGTAGGACTTGACTTCATCTCTGGCAGTGACATAAGACAAACACTACACTGACTTTACAGTGGTCAGACCTAATAAATCCAATCAAATACATGTGATTTTGTTTAACGTGATTTAAGACCTGAGGTGGTTCTTCCATTACAAACTCACCGCTGCCCAACAAAGCCAAACGTATGAAGTAATGAACCTCCAATAAGTCACTGTGGTCACGAGGAGACGTCCTGGTTTAAGGGAGGATATCATTTCATAGGACAAAAACAGGAAATACTACTGCTGCTACTGCTACTACTACTACTGCTGCTGCTACTGCTACTGCTACTACTCCTACTACTGCTACTACTACTACTACAACTACTACAACAACTACTACTACTACTACTACAACTACTGCTGCTACTCATTACTGCTACTTAGTCACTTCCACTACTTAATAACTGAGGCCATTTCAGGACATTTGTAAAACTTTCATCTGAATTAGTCCCGACCGCACACTTGATCTTATTAGTGACCCCAGAGGGAAAAGACCCATAGCAACAATAAATCACAAATTCAAACAGAAGTACAACCTTGAGTGGATTTTAATGCCAATCGAACACCAAAAAGTGACTACATCTACGGACATTTCCTCTGCGCGGTGGGTCTCATGGAACTTTCTACTCTACATCTTTAATGACAAAAGCAGGACCACCTTCACTGTTTGGATCCGGAGTGAAAAGTCCGGCCAGGATCTGACCACAGGACTCTGGGAGCTACTCTCCTGTACGTTTAGGAGTTTAGATCAGGTGGAGCTCCTCGTAATCCTGTTTTCTATTTCTGACCTTAAAAGAGTGAGTTATTTTCTGATATACTCGTGTGTGATAACACTGTGTCCTCATCGCACACAAAGCTGGAGCTGTGTTTGTGTGACTTCTTCTCTCTTCTCTAATACAGTCGTGGCCAGAAGTTTTGAGAATGACACAAATATTAATGTTGGTACCAGGACGCCCTCTGAGAGCAGCTTCCCCCAACCGTCCAGAGCAGTTTGGTGATGAACGAAGCCTTTTCCAGCAGGATGGACCTTCCCATGAGGCAAACGTAAAAACTAAATGGCTCAGGGAACAAAACATAAAGATTTTAGGTCCATGGCCATAAAACTCCCCACTGAGAACTTGTGGTCAGTCCTCAAGAGGCGATGGACAAAAAAAACACACAAAAAAACTCAAAGCGCTGATTATGTAAGAACGGAGCCGTCAGTCAGGATTTGGTCCAGAAGTTGATTGAAACTGAGAACTGCACAGGTCTTGAAAAAGAAGAGGCAAAACTGCAAATATTGAACTTGCATGAACTTGTGTCATTCTCAAAACTTTTGGCCACGACTGTACAGGAAGTGCTCCACTGTATTTTCACACTTTCACTGGAATCATTTGAGACACTTTCAGCCCTGGAATTGCCCATCTCCACTGAACAAAAGGTAAACAGCAGCTCTAACTTCACTTAACTTTGAGCTTTGGAGCTACAGACAGACTAATAATAAAGGGCAACTCAAACATATGTGAATGAAACACAACTCCAGCTGTATTTTCTGAGGAAGTGCAGTGTTTCCCGCAGAAAACTGGTTAGTCAAGGCGATGATGGGGGGATTTTTGTGTCTGTGTGAGTTTAGATAGAGGGGTGAAAGTGCAGACCGGGGCACGACGACCAGAGTTTTCAGAGTATTCACATGGTTAGGAGGGGCGGGAAACAATAGACTGTAACTATTAAGCAGTGCGGGAAACACTCAGTTTATGACGTTATAACACGGCTTTACATTTTGTGTAATATGGGACCTTTAAAGTCCACACACCTTCACAAGAATCATTTGGATGGTTCCAGCTTTGGGATTTTCAGTCTCTATTAAACTAAAGGCTAAAAGTAACTTGAAAACTACCACTACATGACATCACAAGGTGGAACAGGGCATTTTGAGCTTTGGAGATGCATAACTTACAATAATGGGATGACTCAAACATGTGTGGGTATGTTTCTGATCAGGTAACATGGCTAAAAGAGTCGACTCTGTGATAATAACTTGAATTTTCCCTCTGTTTTTCCCCACAGTGCGACTCTCCAGTACCTGTTTCCGGGCCTTGATGCGTTTGTAGGCGAAGTCTGGGTAGGGGGAGCAGGGGATGAAGCGTCCAACCCCAGAGGAGGCGTGGAGGGTCCCATCCTCCACCACGATCTTCCCCTGACACACCACCACCTGAGGGGCCCCGCGCAGCTCCAGGCCCTCCAGGATGTTGTACTCTGCAGCCTGAAGAACGAGAGGAGAGAGAGGGTTTACGACAGCAGAACTCGGGTCCCTGCAACTTATATAGAACATGTTTTACACTGACTGAGTCCATAGACCAAATGTATGAATCCTAATATCAATCAAAAAGGAAAAAAAAACTCATCCGTTTTTTCATTTTGGTTTTATAGACAAATAATAAAGAAAAGAGTTTTTTTTTTTTCATTTTTCTTATTTTTGGTTCTATATTGAAAAACGAACGAACGAATGACACATGGACTGTTCTCTATTTGGTTGTTTTTATTACTATAACTTCTATAACTTGCCGTCGGTTCTTGGTCTGTTTTCATAAATTTCCCCCAAAAAGTGCGACTTATACATGTTTTTTTTTCTTCTTTATTACGCTTTTTTTGGCTGGTGCTTATACTCCAGAGCAACTTATAGTCAGAAAAATACAGCAGTATTTTTGCACTTCTCAGATTCATTTTACAAATGATCAGTGACGTAACAATAACCAAAATACCATGATATCGTGGGCCATCACAGTATAGTCTCTTCGCTTAAATGACTGGTTATGATGCAGCAGTAGAGCTCTTTTTCACACACACCTTCACCAGAATCATTTGGATGATTTCAGTCCTGGAATTTCCCGTTTCTGCTGAACTTAAGCTAAAACGTGAACTTGAAAACTGCCCCAGAGCATTTTGAGCTGTGGAGATGTAGACAGACTAATAAAAACGAGGTTTCACAAACATGAACGAAACAAAACACAACTCCAATGAGGGAACAACATTCTCTCATGGCTTAAAGCTCATGAGAGTCACAGCTGGGGTATTTTTGCATTCTGAGGTCAGTGTTGCCCACAGCAAAAACTATTCATTAACCAGCAGATATTTCCAGACCCACGTATTTCCAAACACATTATCGATGCCGCTCCCTCCTCAGTCACTTTATTCCTTCAGAGTCTTGCTAAAGGACACAAAAGTGGCACAAACTGGAGTCGGAGCGTTGAACCACCACAAAACGCCAAGAACGTTTACAGCCAGACCAGACAAGCGCCTTTTGTTTCCTAAACGTGAGGGAACTTTCCTGGTGAAGGATTCGCCACGTGTTTGTATCCATGGAGATGATTTCGCTTTGGCGGCAATGTTCCACAGTCGAGCATTAAAGGTGTAAATCTCCATGGAGACCAGCAGGTGACAGACCAGGTGAAGTTAAAGTCATGATTTTGGTCTCGATCATTCGCCTTTACTCCAGATTTACACACACATGTACAATATACATACACAGAATACACACACATATACATTATACATGGATAGTTTAGTCGTACAGTTTAATCTGATGATCCCGTATCGATATCATGAGCTGCTGTATCAATATATTTTTTGGTATATTTTACAAACTTATTTTGTGAAGCTACAGTTGTGTTGCTTGTTTGGAGAAAGGAAACTTAATACAAAACATTTCCCTGTTTTCATGAGTAAAATGGGCATTTTTCATATTAACTTTGCACAAACTTGATTTAATAAAGACTTGTAAAGAAAAAAGAGAGAAAGTATCACAGCCATGATTTAGCCGTAGTTTTTACAGAATCATATTGAATCATATTGAATGATACTGAATCGTACGGAATCGAAAGTGTATTTAAAAACTCATCGTATCGTGGTATCGTATCGTATCGTTAGCCTCTTAACGATACTTCGCCCTAATGTGTGTTTTGACCTTCAGGAGTTTTGTCGTCTGATATGTTCATTTTTGGGAGACTTTACACATTTGCCCCGTTTACTTTTTACTCTCTGCTTCTTATTCTGATCCTCTCCTCTTTCTCATCCTCTCCTCTTTCTCTTTCTCCCACTTCCTTTCTGTCACCCTCTCCCTCTCTGCCATCTCTCCCTCCATCTCTCTATCTAACCCCCTCTTCTTCTTTCTCTCTCTCACAGACTCCCTCCTCACTCTCACTCCTTCTCATTCCTCCTCCTCTTCCTCTCTCTTTCTCCCTTCCTCTTACGTTATGTCTCACTCTCTCTATTTACCCCCTCTTCTCCCTCTTTCTTTCTCTCTCCCTCCTCCCGTCCTTCCTCTCTCTTGTGCTCTCATACGCGTCTCTCTAACTCCTCTCTCCTCCTTCATTCTCTTTCTCCCTCACTCCCTTTTCCTCTCATTTCTCCTCCTTATCTCTCGCCCCCTCTGTCTTTCTTTTTCTCCCTTCCTCTTACTTTCTGTCTCCCTCTCTCTATCTACCCCCTCCTCTCCCTCTATCTTTCTTTCTTTCTTTCTCCCTCCTCCCGTCTTTCCCTTCCTCTCTCTATCTCTCTTTCCTTCCATGTCTCTATCTAAACCATCATCTCCTTCTTTCTCTCTTTCACTCCCTCCCCTGTCTCTCACTTTCTCTTCTTGTCTCTCTATCTAATCCCCCTCCCCTTCTTTCTCTCTTGCTCTCCCTCATTTTTCCTCACTCCCTCTCTCTCTCATTCCTTCCCATTCCTCCTCCTCACTCTCATCTGTCTTCCTCTTTCTCCTTTCCTCTCCCGTCTGCTCTCTCTATCTAACCCCCCTCTCCTCTCTCCCCCTCCCCGTCTCCCTCATGGTCCCTCCTTCTCTTTCTCTCTCTCTCTCTCCCTCTCCCTCATGGTCCCTCCTTCTCTCTCTCTCTCTCTCTCCCCCTCTCCCTCATGGTCCCTCCTTCTCTCTCTCTCTCTCTCTCTCCCTCATGGTCCCTCCTTCTCTTTCTCTCTCTCTCTCCCCCTCTCCCTCATGGTCCCTCCTTCTCTTTCTCTCTCTCTCTCCCCCTCTCCCTCATGGTCCCTCCGTCTCTTTCTCTCTCTCTCTCACCCTCTCCCTCATGGTCCCTCCATCTCTCTCTCTCTCTCTCTCTCTCCCTCTCCCTCTGTGTGTCTCTTTGTCTTTCTCTCTCTCTCTCTCCCCCTCTCTCTTTTGGTCCCTTTTTCTCTCTCTCTCTCTCTCTCCCCGTCTCCCTCATGGTCCCTCCTTCTCTTTCTCTCTCTCTCTCCCCCTCTCCCTCATGGTCCCTCCTTCTCTCTCTCTCTCCCCCTCTCCCTCATGGTCCCTCCTTCTCTTTCTCTCTCTCTCTCTCCCTCTCTCCCTCATGGTCCCTCCTTCTCTCTCTCTCCCCCTCTCCCTCATGGTCCCTCCTTCATTCCTTTGTCGTTCGTTTCCGTCCTGCGCTCGGGCCTGACTCCAGCTTTAGTCCAGAACAGGACATGAGCTGAGCCGAGCCAAACCTGACGTCAGTGTTTTTGTCTCTCAGTATCTGCGGCTTTATTTCTGTTCACCACCAGAATAACCCAAAAAAAGAGGAATAGAGGAAAAGAGGAAAAGAGGAATAGAGGAAAAGAGGAATAGAGGAAAAGAGGAAAAGAGGAATAGGCTGCGCAGACGTCGACTTTCCAGTACCAAACACCCGGAGCTCCTCCAGAACTGATTTTATCCACAGATTTGGGGAAATGTGTCAGATTTACAGACGTTTCATAAGCAGCTCCTGAGGTCAAAGTCAGTCCATTGTTTTGTGTCTGGGTGAAATCTGGGGTCAGCAGCATTAAAGGTGCACTGTGTCACTTTTCACCTGCTTGTTTCTATGGAGACATCGCCACTCTGCCTGAAATGTCCCACAGTGTGACATTAAACAGCTCTACTTTACATTTATTCAACTGCAGCTGGTTTTACAGCTCAAAAAGCCCTAGAAAAACAGGCGTTCTGACTGTGAGCGCGTCGCCTCTCCACAGATCTGACCTGTGACTTGGTCTGGTTTGGTCTCCATGGAGATAGAAAGGTTTAATGTCGTACGTGAAACATTCCAGACAAAGCAATGACATCTCCATGGAGAAAAGCATTTGTCAGACCCTAATTATGACACAAAACCCAACGGAACAAAAGACAAAAGAAACAGAAAAACTCCACAGATCCACAGGCCTCAGTCATGATGTTTATGGACTGGGGGAAGAACGAGTTTTTATCCCTGTTATTTTTTCATAAAGCGTCTTTGAGTGTCATGAAAAGTGTATATACAAGTGTAAATATATACAAATATGACATTTTCACAGGCTCTGCTGCTTCACTGTTTGTAGGTGTTTTCTCACATGTTTTTATGGTTTTACTGAAATACAATTACAAGCATTTCATAAGTAGCAAAAGATTTTATTGACAATTACACTGAGTTTATGCAACAAGTCGATATTTGCAGTGTTGCCTGTGCAGTTTTCCCTGCAGCTGTTAATCTACTTCTGGACCAATTCCTGACTGACGGCTCCGTTCTTACATAATCAGCACTTTGAGTTTGTCAGAATTTGTGTTTTTTTTGTCCACCGTCTCTTGAGGACTGACCACAAGTTCTCAGTGGGGAGTTTTATGGCCTAAAATCTTTATGTTTTGTTCCCTGAGCTTTAGTTATTCCGTTTGCTTTATGTGAAGGTCCATCCTGCTGGAAAAGGCTTCGTTCATCACCAAACTGCTCTGGACGGTTGGGGGAAGTTGCTCTCAGAGGACGTCCTGGTACCAACATTAATATTTGTGTCATTCTCAAAACTTTTGGGCACAACTGTATTATTATTATTATTATTATTATTATTATTATTATTATTATTATTATTATTATTATTATTTTTGCTCCCAGTCTGCAGGAGCTCTACTGTGTGTCCATAAGAGGTGCTGCTGATGATCTTTAGAGTCTCACCGCCGACTGTGCAGGAAATGTTCTGTGGAGCAGAGCGACGCCCAGTGATGTTACAGACCAGTTTTACCAGTGTCAGTATGTGCACGCTTAGCATGCCAGTTGTCATTAGCATTACCATGAAGGCAAACCTCACTCTGGTCCCTGAACGATGTGAAAAGCGCTGATGAACTCTTCTCGGTGAATAATTAGGATGTTCTGAGCACATGAGTGAGGAAGAACTTCAGACCACTGCAAACTGTTCTTGTTTTTCATGTTTTAAGACGGTAAAAATATGGTGGTGTCTTTAAGCGTTACCTTAGTGAACTGAACAAGAGGAAACGTTTGACTTTTTACTCTGATTACTTGGCTCTGGCAAAGCAAAATTACGTGAATCAAAACTTCATTTCATCAAGATGTTGGAAGACAAACAAATAAGGGACTCGAAATGGTAATTTGTTGATTTCTTGTAACACTGGGGAACAGTTGTTGGGCTGATTCCTGATTACACACGGACATTAAATCTGTAACCAAACAGTGCAAATGTCAAACTCCACAAAGGGATCGAAGAAAACTGTTCATTTGGAGTTTTGAATTCCACTTGACCTTTATGCTCCTGTGTCCATGAGCAAGACACATGGACAAAACACGACAGAAACGGGACATTTTAAAACAACTAACAACTAACTGTGTCTGTAATGTTCCGCAGTACAGCATTAATCTCCACGCTCATCTGACTTTATAGAGATAGTTACGCCGGAGAGGTCAGATCTGCGGAGAGGCGACCCTGCTCACCCAAAGACAGTACGCAAAAGATTCTGCAAAATGGACTTTTCAGAGCGTTTAACCATTTTAGAGTTGTTTCTCATTTACCCTCTCGGAGTTGTGTTCTGTGATCAAACCCCATTTTCACCGGTAAACGTCCACTGCTCTGTACGGACTTCCTTCTCCAGTTTTCTTTTCTTAATCAGCGACAGACCAGATTTGGCGGCTTTATGTTGTCATTTTGGTACAAATGAACAGAACTCTGCTCCTCTCTTTACAATGAAGTCATCTCCTGTTGGGCCCCACAGTTTTCTAACACAAAAATCTGTAGATTTTTTTCTTTTGTTAAGTCATTTTAGAAGAATATTGAGGTTTAAAATATGCAAATAATAATAAAATGATCCACAAATGTCACAGATTATAACTTTAGAGGAAACACAAGCCCAACATGTGATGATTAAGTCACTTTTCTGGTGGAGGTTCAAATGTTTTTCTCCACAGAGATGTTAATGCTTCAGGTTTAAATCAAAGTATTTTTCTTTTATCAGATCTTTGAGTGTTGATGTCACGAATCCTGAGAACTCGAAAAATCTGTTTGAATAAATATTGAGCTTTCTGGCTGTTGAGAATATAAGTGTAAAAACGCAGTGTTTGATACTGAGTTTAGATGTATTTTGCAGAAGTCTGTGTGTTTCCTCGATCATATCTTTGTCTCTGGAACAAGCAAAAACCCAATACTTGAAAAACTTTTAAATATTTTGTATTCTGGTGGTTTTCCTTTCGTTTTCCAGTCATTTTCTGGTGGTTTTCTCCATGGAGATTTTATTACTTCATCTGGAATGTTTCACAGTACGGCATTAACCCTTTTAACCCTATAATAAAAGCTATATTTATTGAAACACCTGGTCTTTTTTGTTTGTTTTTTTACATACTTCCCTTCTATGAACCAGATATTACGTGTCCTTAATAAAGACTGAATTGAATAGTCTATTTTTTGTCAATAATTGTGTAAAAAATGCCCTGTGTGTGAATAATTCACACCCTTTTCCAGGAGAAGTAGAACTGTCAAGTATTTACCATTCTTATGTAATTAAATACCTAAAACTGTGTTTTATAAGACGAAAATGCCAAAAAGGAATTCACTTTTCTTAAATTTTCAAGCCCCGTTTCAAGCCCCGTTTCACAGCTTTCAGGGGCAGTTTGAATGATTAAAACTGCACGAAGCAGCGACGAGTTATGGTCACCGGTGATTCCTGTGGTAGTAAAAGGGTTAAACCTTCATATCTCCATGGAGACCAAACCAGAGCAGGTTACAGGTCAGATCTGTGGAGAGGCGACCCCCGCTCACAGTCAGTATGTCTGTTTTTCTAGGTATTTTTGAGATATAAAACCACTGTAATGGAATAAATGTAAAGTGTTTAATGTCACACTGTGGAACATTTCAGGCAGAGTACAGCCTGATATATCCACAGAAACAAACAGGTGATGGACCTCTAACAGAAACGGGACATATTGCACGTTGAATGCCGGGCTGTGGAACATTCCAGCTCAGGGAATGTGCAGATATTGGAGAGGAAAACTCTGCCACGTGATGATTTACTGCTGTAAGTCTGAACATGGAGAATAACGTCATGTCGGAGCATCTGCTGAGTCTGTGCACTGAGCTCAGAGGAAATGAAAAGCCTGACATCATCATGAGAGAAGCCACAGGGAAAGACTATTATTACAGAACAAGTATTATGACAGAAACAGCAGTGCACTCGTCTGTCAGTCTGTTTAAACAAAAGATGATTACAATTTATGACATGGAAAACCTCACTCTGAGCGGACGGTTTAGGACGACTTACAGGACAGGAAATGGACAGACTCGGGCTATTTCCTGTTTCCTGTTGGATGTTCGCTGTCCCCGAGGATCCATGAACAATATGACACACGAAATACTCTATGGAGTTACTGTACATGAAATAAATAAAATAAACTGCTGCACATTTTCGAAAATTATATTTTAAGGCATAAAAAAGTTTGATATTTGGATTTTTCTGGAGAACATGTTGGTTATTAAATGGTCTATATAATGCATGTTTATTATTATTATTATTAGTTATTATGTTCAATAAAAGTGATATAAAAAAAAAGCTGCGACTGCATTTTGGCAACAGAAATGTCTTTGTTCCCCATTCATTCTGATTCATTCAGACTGAACATGGACAGAAGATAAAAACATTTCCAGCACCAAAACATCTGGTTGTTCTGTGTGTTTGTCGGAATCGATATTCTACCGGCGACTAAAGTTTTAAAGTTTTACTCACTGATCGCACAAGGATCTGGACCCCATTTGTCAAAGTTTTCATTTCCATACATACACATTGCACTGGATTTAATGTGTTTTTTAATGCCGTCATTGTACTTGATTCTTTGATTTCTTTGATTTTGAGCTTTGGACACATAAACTGATAATAAAGTGTTACTCAAACATGTGTGAATTAAACACAACTGCAGGTCTGTTTTTGAGGAGGTAATAACGTTCTAACATGACTTAATGAGTCGGTTTTGTGTAATATTGGACCTTTGAGCTCTGTTGTCATGTCTCCTAAACTGAATATACACCTCAGTGTCCAGCTTTAATTTTAAAGATTAGATTTGATCTGGAGGATTAGGACAATAGGGCTGGAAAGTGGATTACACAGGAGCCATTCCTGTATGTGCCTGAGGACCGGGTCTGATCCACATGTCGTCAGGAACCGGGTCTGATCCACATGTCGTCAGGGACCGGGTCTGATCCACATGTCGTCAGGGACCGGGTCTGATCCACATGTCGTCAGGGACCGGGTCTGATCCACATGTCGTCAGGAACCGGGTCTGATCCACATGTCGTCAGGGACCGGGTCTGATCCACATGTCGTCGGGGACCGGGTCTGATCCACATGTCGTCAGGACCGGGTCTGATCCACATACGTCAGGGACCGGGTCTGATCCACATACGTCAGGGACCGGGTCTGATCCACATGTCGACAGGGACCGGGTCTGATCCACATGTCGTCAGGGACCGGGTCTGATCCACATGACGACAGGCACCGGGAATGAACCACATGCGTCAGGGACCGGGTCTGATCCACATGTCGTCAGGAACCGGGTCTGATCCACATGTCGTCAGGGACCGGGTCTGATCCACATGTCGTCGGGGACCGGGTCTGATCCACATGTCGTCAGGACCGGGTCTGATCCACATACGTCAGGGACCGGGTCTGATCCACATGTCGTCAGGGACCGGGTCTGATCCACATGTCGTCAGGGACCGGGTCTGATCCACATACGTCAGGGACCGGGTCTGATCCACATGTCGTCAGGGACCGGGTCTGATCCACATACGTCAGGGACCGGGTCTGATCCACATGTCGTCAGGGACCGGGTCTGATCCACATGTCGTCAGGGACCGGGTCTGATCCACATGTCGTCAGGGACCGGGTCTGATCCACATGCGTCAGGGACCGGGTCTGGTCCACAAACGTCAGGGACCGGGTCTGTTCCACATGTCGTCAGGGACCGGGTCTGATACACATTCGTCATGGACCGGGTATGTTCCAAATGTCGTCAGGGACCGGGTCTGATCCACATGTCGTCAGGGACCGGGTCTGATCCACATACGTCAGGGACCGGGTCTGATCCACATGTTGTCAGGACCGGGTCTGATCCACATGTCGACAGGGACCGGGTCTGATCCACATGTCGACAGGGACCGGGTCTGATCCACATACGTCAGGGACCGGGTCTCATCCACCTGTCGACAGGGACCGGGTCTGATCCACATGTCGTCAGGGACCGGGTCTGATCCACATGTCGTCAGGGACCGGGTCTGATCCACATGCGTCAGGGACCGGGTCTGATCCACATGTCGTCAGGGACCGGGTCTGATCCACATGTCGTCAGGGACCGGGTCTGATCCACATACGTCAGGGACCGGGTCTGATCCACATGTCGTCAGGGACCGGGTCTGATCCACATGTCGTCAGGGACCGGGTCTGATCCACATACGTCAGGGACCGGGTCTGATCCACATACGTCAGGGACCGGGTCTGATCCACATGTCGTCAGGGACCGGGTCTGATCCACATACGTCAGGGACCGGGTCTGATCCACATGTCGTCAGGACCGGGTCTGATCCACATGTCGTCAGGGACCGGGTCTGATCCACATGTCGTCAGGGACCGGGTCTGATCCACATGTCGTCAGGGACCGGGTCTGATCCACATTTCGACAGGACCGGGTATGATCCACATGTCGTCAGGGACCGGGTCTGATCCACATGTCGTCAGGGACCGGGTCTGATCCACATACGTCAGGGACCGGGTCTGATCCACATACGTCAGGGACCGGGTCTGATCCACATACGTCAGGGACCGGGTCTGATCCACATACGTCAGGGACCGGGTCTGATCCACATACGTCAGGGACCGGGTCTGATCCACATACGTCAGGGACCGGGTCTGATCCACATACGTCAGGGACCGGTTCTGATCCACATACGTCAGGGACCGGGTCTGATCCACATGTCGTCAGGACCGGGTCTGATCCACATACGTCAGGGACCGGGTCTGATCCACATACGTCAGGGACCGGGTCTGATCCACATACGTCAGGGACCGGGTCTGATCCACATACGTCATGGACCGGGTCTGATCCACATACGTCAGGGACCGGGTCTGATCCACATACGTCAGGGACCGGGTCTGATCCACATGTCGTCAGGACCGGGTCTGATCCACATACGTCAGGGACCGGGTCTGATCCACATACGTCAGGGACCGGGTCTGATCCACATGTCGTCAGGGACCGGGTCTGATCCACATACGTCAGGGACCGGGTCTGATCCACATACGTCAGGGACCGGGTCTGATCCACATACGTCAGGGACCGGGTCTGATCCACATACGTCAGGGACCGGGTCTGATCCACATGTCGTCAGGGACCGGGTCTGATCCACATGTCGTCAGGGACCGGGTCTGATCCACATACGTCAGGGACCGGGTCTGATCCACATGTCGTCAGGGACCGGGTCTGATCCACATACGTCAGGGACCGGGTCTGATCCACATAGCTGCGTCAGGACTGTGGCATCTGTGTTCCGCCTGTTTTCCTGTGAAATCTCCAGTCTCATGACCTTAACTTATCCTCATGCGATCTGCAGTTTTGAAAAGCGCTCAAACGTCAGCACATGTTCTTCATCTCTGTGGACAGGGAAGCACTTTGAAACAGTCCCATAATCCTTCACTCTGGGAGGTCCACTGTCGTCTACGAGAACGGAAATGTAATCAGAGAAAGAGAGAAGGATGGACGATTCTGAGAGGAAGGACAGGGTCAGGACAAGAGGAGCTAGTGGTAGTGGTAGTAGTGCAGTAGTGGTAGTAGTGCAGTAGTAGCAGTAGAGGCAGTAGCAGTAGCAGTAGTAGAGGTAGTAGTGCAGTAGTAGAGGTAGTAGAGGTGGTAGTAGTAGTAGTAGTAGTAGTAGTAGAGGCAGTAGCAGTAGTAGAGGTAGTAGTGCAGTAGTAGAGGTAGTAGTGCAGTAGTAGCAGTAGAGGCAGTAGCAGTAGCAGTAGTAGAGGTAGTAGTGCAGTAGTAGAGGTAGTAGAGGTAGTAGTAGTAGTAGTAGTAGTAGAGGCAGTAGCAGTAGTAGAGGTAGTAGCAGTAGCAGTGGTAGTAGTGCAGTAGTGGTAGTAGTGCAGTAGTAGTAGTAGAGGCAGTAGTGCAGTAGTAGAGGTAGTAGAGGCAGTAGTAGTAGTAGCAGTAGTAGCAGTAGTAGTGGTAGTGAGGCAGTAGCAGTAGCAGTGGTAGTAGTGCAGTAGTGGTAGTAGTGCAGTAGTAGTAGTAGTGCAGTAGTAGAGGTAGTAGAGGCAGTAGTAGTAGTAGCAGTAGTAGCAGTAGTAGTGGTAGTAGTGCAGTAGTGGTAGTAGTGCAGTAGTAGTAGTAGTAGAGGCAGTAGTGCAGTAGTAGAGGTAGTAGAGGCAGTAGTAGTAGTAGAGGTAGTAGAGGCAGTAGTAGTAGTAGAGGCATTAGCAGTAGTAGAGGTAGTAGTAGTAGTAGTGCAGTAGTAGTAGTAGAGGTAGTAGTAGTAATATCAAGTACTAGTGTAGTGGAGGTTGTTGGTTTTTACAGTAACAGTAGTCGCAGAAATAGGAGCAATAGAACTCGTAGAACAGGAGGAGGCCTGGATTAAGTAGTGGTAGGAAAAGTTGCAGTACTAATAGTAATAGTAATAGTAATAGTAATAGTAATAGTAATAGTAATAGTAATAGTAAGTGTAGTGGGATTTATATTTGTGAGGTTGAGGCACAATATTTGCATAACTGTAGTGGTGAGAGGAACTTTGCAAAGTTCTACAGCAGTGAGTCCAACTGCAAATTAGGTTCAATATGAAATTTCAGTCGTTCATATTTGAAGTTCTTGATTAGAGCGACTGCAGCTCTGGTACTGATCCTCTGCAGTCATTAAAATGGGAAACGTACACTCAGATGAGCGATGTCCAAACGCTTTTTTTCTTATTTTTAAATGACGTTTTGGCAAAAAGCCTTCGTCAGATCCTTGTTCTGGCTCTGGACCACAGTTCACTTTCCTCACATTTGCACCTCTACAAGAACTTTGGTGCTTTTCTGTTTCATTTGACTGCACTGCAAAAAAAAGATATAAGATTTAAGCACTTAAATCTATCAGAGAATGACTTAAAAGTAGTGAAATGATCTTGCTGCATTGGACAGATCATTTTACTTGACAATTTATCTTAAAATAAACTATCTCTAGAATAGAACTAAGCAGTCTCAGAACTAGTAAGAAGATAATAAATCTGAAAACGAGACGAATAACCTGATATACGTTTTAAAATCTTGGTCAGATCAGAGAAATGTGCAGTGACATTACGCTGGGGGTGTTCTACATGTATGTTTATGTCCACCTGAACAATTAAGTATCAGACATGTTTTATGACTGTCTGAAAAGTGAAGAAAACAAACGAAATGGATTTTTGGTTTTCAACAAAAAGGTGAAACTGAAAAACTGTCGACCAGTGATTTGTTCCAGTTTTATACAAGAAATGTCCCTGGTGTCTGTTTCTGCCCAATGTGAGCTCTGCCAACAGTAAAAAGAGGCATAAAACAACCAAAACACAAGAAAATGTGACTAAACTGACCTGTAAGTGATGAAGAGGCCGAGTGCACAACAGTTTTCCTTAATTACGCACTCGTTACACAATTTTATTATTACCGACCAAACCGGAGATGTCCCAGTTTTTGATTTTGAAAACCTGGTCTCCTACAGTAATTTTATGTGTGATGGGCTTGTTGAACAGCTCAGATCATCTCAGCTGTTATAGTTCGAGCTGAATCGGGTCTTTATGGTCAGACTGTGTTAAATAAATAAATGTGTTAAATAAACCTCAGATTAAAGTGTAACAGACCTTCAGACGCAGCAGTGCCAACAGTTAGCATCACACCCGCAGTGAATATCGATTACTGAGCTGCAGAGTATCAGTGGTGCTAATCCAGACCTGGTTTAGTCCTGGATTAGATCTGGAGTTTCTGTTTTTGATGGGAACCTGAATCTGAAAAGTCAGTGAAATCTTCTTGTAAAAAGTGTGGATTTATTTCTGTCTAAAGGAGCTGAAACGTCTCTGGCAGCAGCTCAGACATTCCTGTGTCTCTGCTTGTTTCTCACAAATACAAACACATGTGCAGATGCAGAGTGGACAGATCTCCTCTTACATTTGAACTCAGCATAATGGTTTTTACGAGGGCCTGTGGCACTGCTTTAACAGGAGCCCTTCAAATACAGTGGGAGAGTTTTCCTGAACAATAACGAACAATAGATACATCTGAGATACGGTTTTGTTTGTCTGGAATGTTCCACAGTGCGGCATTAAACCTTTTTATCTTCATTGAGACCAAACCAGACCAAGTTACAGGTCAGATCTGTGGAGAGGCGACTCCGCTCACAGTCAGAACGAAAAATATGTTTGAGCTATAAAACCACCTGTGATTGAATAAATATAAGGCAGAGCTGTTTAATGTCACACTGTGGAACATTCCAGGCAGAGCAGTGACATCTCCATAGAAAAGTACAGCAATGATAAAAGATGCTCCACATACTTGACTAAACTTCTCCCATGTTATTCAAAGTCTCGTTCTGTCTCATTTGGAGTTTTGTGGCTGTTTGGTCAAATACTTCAGTGAATAATATGAGGAAACTACAGTTGGTGCAAAACAAAGCTGCACGTGTGGCTCTAAAATGTGCGTTAAGAACAAGTGTTATGGAAATGCAGAAGCTCTCGTGGCTTTGGGGGAAACATCGATGTTTGTCTGCAAAAACGAGCTTTTTAAGAAATATGATTACACCTCAGACACCAACACCTGCCCTTCATAACCCCACTCACGGCCCTTCATAACCACACTCACGGCCCTTCATAACCACACTCACGGCCCTTCATAACCCCACTCACGGCCCTTCATAACCACACTCACGGCCCTTCATAAACCCACTCAGGGCCCTTCATAAACCCACTCACGGCTCCTCCACATTCAGGACAATGTTTCACTGCCAAAATGTAAAACGAGTCAGAAAACGTTGACGTTTGGAGCCATTTCCCTCCGAACATTAGAGAACAAACCACTGCTTTTAGCTTCAAAAGGAAACTTCAAATGCATTAAACAAATGAATGAAGTGAAATAGTCTGTATGAACTGTAGGAATTCAAATGTGTGATTAATATGTTAAAGTGACGCACTGCAGTGTTACTGTTGTTTTTTGAGATTGTATTAAATCTGTAGTTAATGACAAATGTAAATGATGGTTTTATGTGTATAAATTTTGCTTTTGAATTGAAAACCTGCAAATTTAAATGGACCCAGGAAGAGGAGCTGCTGAAGCGAATGAGGATCTAATAAACAAGAAACAAGAAACAAGCAGGTGAGGGACCCAAACAAAAAGTTACACAATGCACCTTTAAATAAATGTTACTGTAAATTAGGACTGCATGATATAAAAAATGTGATTGTAACAGGACTTTTCAGTGATTTTTTCAAAACACACATTCAGAATTGCAGGATTTTCTGAACTTGTAGAGCGAGTGGATCAAATTTCAATCTAGATAAAGATTCCGTCATGTTTAATGGTGGATCAGCGTCAGGAGCACAGCCCGTCCCGTGTCAGTAAAAGCATTTGATGTGGAGCAGAGTTCAGGCTTTTTTAGTACAGTTATTACTGTGTTCGACATGTCCATGTGTAGTGTGACCAGCAGCAACGTCTGAACTGGGACATAAAACAACTGTGAAACAAGTGCGGAATTAAGGAAAAGTGTGACGAACATCAGTGAGTCAGTACAGTCACATTTTCTTTGTGTTTTGTCATTTTTAAGCAGTTTTTCTGTATTTTACCTAAACAAACTGTTGCAGGATCAGACTGGTCCAAAATAGAGACACTGGGACATTTCTTGTATAAAACTGGAACAAATCACTGGTTTTGGATAAATCTTCAGGGACACAGGGCTCAAACCTAATAAAAACTATCAAACTAAATCAAACTTAGCTTGCGACTGTAATTTTAATTGAGAAGGACTTATTTAACAGTAAAAATCAGCTCATCTGTTGTAGTTGCAGCTAAATCAACTCTTTCTGATCAGACTGTGTTCAAATAAAACGCCCCCAGGGAAAGATGCTGACATAAGCTGCAGAGTATCTAAGCACTTTTATAACTTTCAGACGCCAGATCCGAGTAATAATCACAGTAAAGCTAACAAAAACTAGAATGTTAACGTGTACATCCTGATTATCGAACAGTAAAACGCTTTAGAATTGAACACAAACGGACTTCTTTTGACCTGCTGCTTATACGATAAGTCTGTATTTGTACTGGGACAAGACACATTTAGTACAAATAAACGGGAAGAAAATGTGCACGTTTTAAAATGACTCGAGCTCAACTGAGCATCTTTTCAAAGTCGAGGCCAGAAGTGTTCAGATATGAAGCTGAAAATAAGTCTGGTGAGTTATTTTACTGACTGGACTCTGTGTCGTACCGAGTTGTGTGTCTTGGCGGTGATGGTGCGGACGGCGTCCGTGTCCCAGATCACCAGGTCTGCGTCGGAGCCCACAGCGATTCGTCCCTTCCGCGGATACAGGTTCAGGATCTTGGCTGCGTTTGTGCTGGTCACTGCCACAAACATGTTCTCGTCCATCTTCCCTGTCGTCTGCGAAGAGAAAAACACCAAGAATGTTTTAAAAAAAAGTTATTACCAGTACATATTTATTTCACCACACACAAAATTCACACCAAATCATAACTTTGCAGGGAAAAAGTGATTATTGATCATTTGCAGTGATGTCAGGCTGGATGGGGGTGTTCCACATGTGTCTCTATGGAGGAATGTTCAGCAGTTACCATGGTTACACAATGTACACATTAACAAACACTGTCAAAAAGCGTCTGAGATTATCTGAAAACTCAAGGAAAAAAATACAAAATGGATTTAAACAGCACAGACTGAGCATCTTGTGACTATAAATTGATGTGTGAGAAACTTGTTTAAAGGCACAAATCAGCTCAGTTCCAACTAAACCGGCTGCTTCAGGTCAGATTGTGTCGATACAAAACGCACATTAAATTCTAAAACAGCATCAGACAGAGCCGAGCCTCGAGTTAGCGTCAAACCCCCAGGAAACGTGGACGATATCGGCTGAAAAGTATCAATACAGTGGAGTTTTCCACCTTCAAGCAGCCAAAGCGCTTTATAAATTATATGAAGAAACCACTGGCCCAGTTACACATTCAGACACCGGTGGGTCCAGTGTCTTGCCCAAGGACACAACAACAGCTGGAATCCTCCAACCTGTGGGTCAAAATCTAGTCCAGTTAAGATGCCGTGAATTAAGAAATTTTTACTGTGATTTGAGTAAATTTCACTTGAAGTAAAATAATCTGGCAGTGGAGACTTTTTGTACTTAAAATATGAAAATACATCTCACTACACTTAGAATGAGAAAAACAACAACTTTTTGCACTTAAAATAAGAAACAAAATCGAATGTTGCTTGAAATAAGAACAGAACACTTCTTCCACTGCAGATCATTTCACTGTCAAGTTGAATCTACACAAATAAAGTAAAATGTTCTTAATTTAAGTCATTTTAACTCACCTACATATTGTTTTTTCCAGTAAGTAGATCTGACTGCACCAATGATGTTTATGTTGAGATTTGAACCACCGACCTTCAGAGCAGTGGACAAACGCTCAACCAACTGAGCCTCTGTCGTTTGTTTTGCTTTATTTTTTGGATCAGAATTTAGCTGAATTGGTAAAAAAATCCCCTCCTCGAACCGCCACCTTAACGTGGTGGAGGGGTTTGAGTACCCGAATGATCCCAGGAGCTATGCTGTCGGGGGCTTTATGCCCTGGTAGGGTCACCCAAGGCAAACAGGTCCGGGGGGACGGGTCAGACGAAGAGCGGTTCAGAAGCCCGAATGATGATGAACATACAGAGGCCAGTTACGTCGCCCGGAATGGCGACACCGGGGCCCCACCCTGGAACCAGGCCTGGGGTGGGTGCACGCCGGCGAGCGCCTGGTGGCCGGGCCTTTCCCCACGGGGCCCGGCCGGGCCCAGCCCGAAGGAGCGACGTGGGGCCACCCTCTGGTGGGCCCACCACCCGCGAGAGGAGCCATAGGGGTTGGGTGCGGAGAGATCTGGGTGGCGGTCGAAGGCAGGGGCCTCGGCGACCAGATCTCCGGACATGGAGACTAGCTCTGGGGACATGGAATGTCACCTCGCTGGGGGGGAAGGAGCCTGAGCTTGTGCGGGAGGTCGAGCGTTACCGGCTAGATATAGTCGGCCTCACCTCCACGCACAGCTTGGGCTCTGGAACCCAACTCCTTGAGAGGGGTTGGACTCTCCATTTCTCTGGCGTTGGCCGCGGGGAGCGGCGGCGAGCTGGCGTGGGCTTATAGCCCCACAGCTCAGCCGCTGCGTGTTGGAGTTTACCCCGGTGAACGAGAGGGTCGCGTCCCTGCGCCTTCGGGTCGGGGACAGGTCTCTCACTGTGGTGTCGGCCTATGGGCCGAACTGCAGTGCAGAGTACCCGGCCTTCTTGGAGTCTCTGGGAGGGGTACTGGATAGTGCACCGACCGGGGACTCCGTTGTTCTACTGGGGGACTTCAACGCCCATGTGGGCAACGACAGTGACACTTGGAGAGGGGTGATTGGGAGGAACGGCCTCCCTGATCTGAACCCGAGCGGTGTTCTGTTATTGGACTTCTGTGCTAGTCACAGTTTGTCCATAACGAACACCATGTTCAAGCACAAGGGGGTCCATCGGTGCACGTGGCACCAGGACTCCCTAGGCCGGAGGTCGATGATCAACTTTGTTGTCGTGTCATCTGACCTCCGGCCGTGTGTCTTGGACACTCGGGTGAAGAGAGGGGCAGAGCTGTCAACTGATCACCACCTGGTGGTGAGTTGGGTCCGCTGGCGGAGGAGGAAGCCGGAAAGACCTGGCAGGCCCAAGCGTATCGTGAGGGTCTGCTGGGCACGTCTGGCGGAACCTTCTGTCAGTGTGGCCTTCAACTCACACCTCCGGGAGAGCTTCTCCCAGATCCCGAGGGAGGCTGGGGACATGGAGCCCGAGTGGGCTTCGTTCTCGGCCTCCATTGTCGATGCGGCCGTTCGTAGCTGTGGCCGTAAGGTCTGCGGTGCCTGTCGCGGCGGCAATCCCCGAACCCGGTGGTGGACACCGGAAGTAAGGGATGCCGTCAAGCTGAAGAAGGAGACCTACCGGGCCTTACTGGCCCGGTGGACTCCTGAGGCAGCTGACGGGTACCGTCGGGCCAAGCGTGCTGCAGCCCGGGCGGTTGCAGAGGCAAAAACTCGGGTCTGGGAGAAGTTCAGGGAGGCCATGGAGGAGGACTATCGGACGGCCCCAAGAAAATTCTGGCAAACCATCCAGCGCCTCAGGAGGGGGAAGCAGAGAGCTGCTGACCTCGACTGGGGATGTTGTCGGGCGGTGGAAGGAATACTTTGGGGATCTCCTCAATCCCACCGTCATGTCCTCCGAAGAGGAGGCCGAGGCTGGGGACCCAGAGGCGGACTCATCCATCACCCTGGCCGAAGTCACTGAGGTGGTCGGAAAGCTCCTCGGTGGCAAGGCTCCGGGGGTGGATGAGATCTGTCCTGAGTACCTTAAGTCTCTGGGTGTTGTGGGTCTTGGCTGACACGTCTCTACAACATCGCGTGGCGGTCGGGAACAGTACCTCTGGACTGGCAGACCGGGGTGGTGGTCCCTCTGTATAAAAAGGGGGACCGGAGGGTGTGTTCCAACTACAGGGGAATCACACTCCTCAGCCTCCCCGGTAAAGTCTATGCCAGGGTGCTGGAGAGGAGAGTTCGGCCGATAGTCGAACCTCGGATCCAAGAGGAGCAGTGTGGTTTTCGGCCTGGTCGTGGAACACTGGACCAGCTCTACACCCTCCATCGGGTGCTCGAGGGTTCATGGGAGTTTGCCCAACCAGTCCACATGTGTTTTGTGGACTTGGAGAAGGCATTCGACCGTGTCCCTCGTGGTGCCCTGTGGGGGGTGCTCCGGGAGTATGGGGTCCGGGGCCCTTTGCTAAGGGCTGTCCGGTCCCTGTATGACCGGAGCAGGAGCTGTGTTCGCATTGCCGGCAGTAAGTCAGACCTGTTCCCGGTGCATGTTGGACTCCAGGGCTGCCCTTTGTCACCGGTTCTGTTCATTGTATTTATGGACAGAATTTCTAGGCGCAGCCAGGGGCCGGAGGGGGTCCAGTTCGGGGACCACAGGATTTCATCGCTGCTTTTTGCGGATGATGTTGTCCTGTTGGCTCCATCGAACCAGGACCTGCAGCACTGGGGCGGTTTGCAGCCGAGTGTGAAGCGGCTGGGATGAGAATCAGCTGTTCCAAATCCGAGGCCATGGTTCTCGACCGGAAAAAGGTGGATTGCCCTCTCCGGGTGGGTGGGGAGTCTCTGCCTCAAGTGGAGGAGTTCAAGTATCTCGGGGTCTTGTTCACGAGTGAGGGGAGGATGGAGCGTGAGATTGACAGGCGGATCGGTGCGGCGTCGGCAGTGATGCGGTCGCTGTATCGGACCGTTGTGGTGAAGAGGGAGCTGAGCCGAAAGGCGAAGCTCTCGATTTACCGGTCAATCTACGTTCCTCCCCTCACCTATGGTCATGAGCTCTGGGTAATGACCGAAAGAACGAGATCGCGGATACAAGCGGCCGAAATGAGTTTCCTCCGCAGAGTGGCCGGGCGCTCCCTTAGAGATAGGGTGAGGAGCTCGGTCACACGGGAGGAGCTCGGAGTAGAGTCGCTGCTCCTCCACGTCGAGAGGAGCCAGCTGAGGTGGTTCGGGCATCTGGTCCGGATGCCTCCTGGACGCCTCCCTCGGGAGGTGTTCTGGGCATGTCCCACCGGTAGGAGGCCCCGGGGAAGACCCAGGACACGCTGGAGGGACTATGTCTCTCGGCTGGCCTGGGAACGCCTCGGGGTCCGTCCGGAGGAGCTGGACGAAGTGGCTGGAGAGAAGGAAGCTTGGGAGCCCCTGCTTAGACTGCTGCCCCCGCGACCCGGCCCCGGATAAGCGGAAGAAGATGGATGGATGGATGGATGGTAAAAAATTCAATTAAATCGATGTGTGATTGCAAAAAAATTGTGTGAAATTGTATGGAAAAAATAGATATTATTATTATTATATTTTAAAAGTGCACTTTGTAACTTAATAGTTAGGGGTCCGTCACCTGCTTGTTTCTATGGAGATGTCATTGCTCTGCCTAAAATGTTCCACAGTGTGACATTAAACACCTCACATTTGTTCCACTGCAGATGGTTTTATAGCTCAAAAACACCTCTGGTTTGTAGACAGGTTTAATACTGTGAAACATCTCCACAGACAAAAGCATTTGACTCTCCAACAGAAAAGTTACACAATGCACCTTTAATAGCATGAACGGCACCACTTTGTAGTTTATATTATCTGTAAATACAATGGGGCTGTTGGGTTAATAGAAAAACCATTAAGCTAAAATAACCCATGTGTGATTCTGAGATACTGAAAGACAGAAAAGAGAGAAAGAGCCGAGTCGTGAGTGAAAACAGTTGTAGCATCAAAGCGACTCCCAGAGCCACAGAGGACGAACAGATGCACAGCAGAACAGAGACCAACACTCCAGAGAACCTTCAATCACGAAAACCCATCTACAAATAAAAAAATCTGATATTTAATGCGTTCAGTGTGATTTCTATTAGAGATTAGAGCCCATTGAGCAGAGAAATCAAGCAGGGACTGTCCTGGGAATAGATATGACTGATTATAAAGTATGAGTGAAGGACCTTTTTGAACATTTTTTAAACTGTGAAAGAAGGAAGTGAATTTAAATCCATCCTTTTTTATTTTTTTACTCCTGAATGTGATGGAAAAATGGATCATAAATAAATGATACAGTCGAATTCTTGTTTTCATCCAGTCACACGATTTGTAATTACTTTATGTCTTCCTCTCACTGTAGCTCTGCTTTTCTCAAGAGACGTAACTCACCAGCAGCTGCGAAATTAAACACAAGGAATAAACGGATTGTGAGATCCACTGGTGCTATAAGAGCTTTTCCCTTCACTAAGTTTCAGTAGAATCTAGAGCAGGGGTCTCAAACTCAATTTACCTGGGGGCCTGGGTCAGGGTGGGCCGCATAAGGGATTCCACAAAAAAAAGCTTTTAAAAAAGTCCTCAAATGTCATTAACAGTTTTAATGATTTCTTCTGAACACGAAGTGTCCTGAACATGAATGGAACATTGAGTGAAAATCATGAACGGTTCTTCTGAACATGGTTCTCTTGCCTACTCCTCCTGCCAGAGACTCACTAACCCTGGAGCTTCGACTGCTGCAATATTCTCTTTGGAGAAATCTTGTTGCCTCAGTAGAGCTGCTTTAAGACTGGTGACCCTCTTGGCTCTCTCATGCCCCTGGTATTCTGCACATTCCTCAGCATGTTTAGTTGAATAATGGCGTTTAACGTTGTTCTTTGTGCACTGCAACTTTCTCTGTGCAATAAGACATGTGGGGATGTCCCTGTGCTCAACAAAGAAATACTGCGTCTCCCACTTTTCTTGGAATTGTCTGTGCTCGTCACCAACCTTTCTCTTCACTGCAGGCTTTGAGGAAGACATGACTGGGGTATGACAAAATCTAATTGATTCCGCTTAGTGCCGCTCTTGTTTCACGTTTCAAACAAGTGTTTCACTAATTGCGCACAGAGAACGTGTTAACGCTTTGTGACGGAGCCTTAACCAGGAGAGCGCTCCGTGAGCTCTGCCGCTCTCGAGCCAGAGCGAGAGGCACCGGTCGGGGAATGTCAGGGCAGCTACAGGTGCTCCGTCACACGCTTCTGTCTGTAACAGCAGCGTAGACGATAAACAGCCCGGTAACAGTCACCATTCTTTTTGCGCTCGATCATGACATTTGTGGTAGAAAGTACGATAGAAGGAAGCGCAAAGGCGACTGCTGTCTGACTGTTCACTACACGCCGTGTTGTTGTTGCAAGTGTAAAGTGCATGAAGCTGATGTAGCTTAGCCCCGACCAGGGACGGCGCGCGGGAGCTGCTGATTGGCCCTTCGGAGGTCCACTTTCTCCACGGGCCACACTAATATTATACTTTCATATTAAGGTGCGGGCCACAAAATATTGTACTGCGGGCCGCACTTGACCCCCGGGCCGCGAGTCTGAGACCCCTGATCTAGAGGGAAAATCTAAGCAAATCTAATGGGTGTAAAATCCCTCAGTCCAGGTAGAATCTTTGCCAGGCTGGTGTCACCTTCTGCCGCCGTTCAAGTTCATTTCTCTCCAGCTCTAGGTCAGGAATCAGAAACACTCGGAGGTTTGTAAGAACCACGGAAGTTGTAGTCGGCGCTCCGGCCAATCAGAGCAGAGCTGTGAAGCCCTGAGGTCAAACTCCAGCTCCTCTGGGTCCTTTTGTGGTGCAGCACAACAGGAAATAAATCGGTGGAGATGGATGCAGATGAAGCCAAACATTTTGTGTTGGCAACGATTCCCGACAACGAGGATTTAAAGCCGGAACAAAGAGAATGTTTGGTAAATTTTATTAAGGAGAAAGACGTTATTGCTCTTCTTCCTACGGGATTTGCTGTTGTGCCGCAGTTTCCTGGACACCACAGAGAGTTCTGGTGCATTACATACTTCACCACCAAATAGCAGCGATTGGTTAAATAAAAAAAGTACCTGAATCCTAATGCTGCAGGGTCAGACTGATGACTCAGGATATGTAGAATCCGTGGGAAAAGGAGAAATTAAATGTGTCGACTGAACAAAAGTTTATTTTGGTCGAATATCATCCAAGCCACTTCAGTTCCAAGAAGTCTATATTATTTATTTACAAGAAAATGTCTGGTGCACGAGTAATAATTTGGCACTGAAAAATGTGTGAATCAGATGAAGTGATGCCAAAACAACCACCAAAGGGGTCCTGAAGTTTCTGTTTTGGACGTGGATTTTACATTGTCCAAGTGTTACTGGGAATACGCAACTTTTTGGGCATAGTGTCAATTATAGCCCGATATATCACTTTACCGATATATAGGCCGATATCTGGGCTTTTTAGAGTATCGGTTATCGTCTTAAAATCTCCAGCACATAATGATATTTAGTTTTGATCTATCTGCTACCTGAAACATTACATTTAAAGTTTGATGTTACACATTAATTCAAAGAAATTGCTGAACAAATCTTGGCTACACAGCTCTAAAACGGGCTGTGGGTGAGTTTGCAGCAAATTGAATTATTTTAAGAAAATCATCAAATTTGGCCCTCGATATCATCAGAGTTTATTGGTTATTGGTTTCTCCAGATCCTAAATAATGGATACTGGCATCGGCCATGAAAAAACCCATATTGGTCCATCTCTAGTGTCAATGGTGGAAAATGGTTTCAGTTTTATATTTTATTGGGATATTTATTGGGAAAAGCTACAGAAAATGCACAGTAGCCCTATGGTTTACTCACGGTAACATATCGGTAGTGTCAGAGTAAAGTTAAAGTGCTCACCACAGCCTTGTCCCAGATGAGGGCCATGCGCTCCTCCACTCCGTTGACTCCTTCTGGGATCTGAGTGAAGTCGTCTTTTCCGATGGCCTTTTGAGCCACGCTGAAGGTGCAGTGAGCGCTGCCCGTCACACTGAGGTCCCCACTGCTCAAACACACGAGAGACTGGGTTCAAATCATATGATAAAGTTAATACAACAGAAGGTCACGCTGAGGTCCCCACTGCTCAAACACACGAGAGACTGGGTTCAAATCATATGATAAAGTTAATACAACAGAAGGTCACGCTGAGGTCCCCACTGCTCAAACACATGAGAAACTGGGTTCAAATCATATGATAAAGTTAATATAACAGAAGGTCACGCTGAGGTCCCCACTGCTCAAACACATGAGAGACTGGGTTCAAATCATATGATAAAGTTAATATAACAGAAGGTCACGCTGAGGTCCCCACTGCTCAAACACATGAGAAACTGGGTTCAAATCATATGATAAAGTTACTATAACAGAAGGTCACGCTGAGGTCCCCACTGCTCAAACACACAAGAGACTGGGTTAAAATCATATGATAAAGTTAATACAACAGAAGGTCACGCTGAGGTCCCCACTGCTCAAACACACAAGAGACTGGGTTCAAATCATATGATAAAGTTAATATAACAGAAGGTCACGCTGAGGTCCCCACTGCTCAAACACACAAGAGACTGGGTTCAAATCATATGATAAAGTTAATATAACAGAAGGTCACGCTGAGGTCCCCACTGCTCAAACACACGAGAGACTGGGTTCAAATCATATGATAAAGTTAATACAACAGAAGGTCACGCTGAGGTCCCCACTGCTCAAACACACGAGAAACTGGGTTCAAATCATATGATAAAGTTAATACAACAGAAGGTCACGCTGAGGTCCCCACTGCTCAAACACGAAAGGAGACATTGACTGGGTGCATCAAATATATATTTCAAAAATGTATATTACAGTTTTTATTTCTATTACAGATTTGTTCTTCTCGGCTTTTGATCTCTCATCCACCCGCACTCTCAGCATCGGCTCTCCTCAGGGCTGTGTGCTGAGTCCTCTCCTCTACTCTCTCTACACGTTCGACTGCAGCCCCGCCCACTCGGAGAACATCATTGTGAAGTTTGCTGATGACACAACGATAGCGGGCCTGATAACAGGGGAGGACGAGGCAGCCTACAGGGATGAGATCCTCCGACTGGAACAGTGGTGTTCAGTGAATAACCTGACTCTAAACACTGCCAAAACCAAGGAGCTCATCCTGGACTTCAGGAAGAACAGAGCTGCCCCTGCACCCCTGTTCATCAACGGCGAATGTGTGGAGAGGGTGGAGTCCTACAGGTATCTTGGAGTCCACATCGCAGCAGACCTCTCTTGGTCTGTGAACACTGCGGCAGTGGTAAAGAAAGCCCAGCAGCGGCTTCATTTCCTGAGGGTTCTCAGGAGGGAGAACCTGAACACCCAGCTGCTGGTGACCTTCTACCGCTCCAGCATAGAGAGTCTGCTGACCTATGCCATCACGGTGTGGTACTCCAGCTGCACTGAGGCAGAGAAGAAGAGGCTGCACAGGGTAGTAAGGACAGCAGAGAAGATTATCGGCTGCCCTCTGCCCTCTCTTCTGGACTTATACAACTCCAGCTGCCTCAGGAGAGCTCTGAACATTGTCAAGGACACTTCTCACCCCGGCCATCACCTTCTTGCCCTGTTGCCCTCTGGCAGGCGCTACAGGTCACTCCGCTCACGGACTAACAGATTCAGGGACAGTTTCTATCCAAGAGCTGTCACAGCACTCAATTTACAGTATTCAAACTCGCACTGACAATTCACTAAATCTGCACTTTACACCACTGGTCACTTTCCAAATCATGTGCAATAATTGTCATATATCTACCTCCTTTAAATCTTTTTTTTTAATCTCGTATTTATTTTGTGTTTGTATTTATTTTTGTGTTTGTCTGTATTTATTTATTTATTTTTTTTGTTTTGTTTGTGTTTTCTTTTAAACAAAAAGGGAGATGCCACTCAATTTCGTTGTATCTTTTGTTACAATGACAATAAAGGCTATTCTGATTCTGATTCTGATTCTGAACAACTGCTGTAATTTGAAATGACACATTTTGATCACAGAGATAAAAATAGTCTTTAAACTGTTTGTAAGTTGCAAAGGTTTATTTTTGCACCAAACTCGTGCTCATTTTCCGTCCATTTCTCTGCTTTGTCACTGCTGCGTCTCATTTACAGCAGACGTTTAGCACAGAGTTCATTACACACCAAACGTGCCATAAAGAGACTTCCTTGGAAACTCTGTTTTCCCAACAACATAATTTGCAGTAATGACCCTGATGAGTGGAAATCATCTTTCATAAGGGCACAATTAGAAGAGTGTTTTCAGGGTAAAAAAGAGAGAAATGATGGTATGTTTGTTGATTTTCTGTAATATTGTAACTATGGAGATCAGTGTATTGTAATGAGATGCTAAATACAAAGAATTCTGTCTTAGCAACAAAAACTCAGCTTCTTTCTTTTTTCAAACTCTGTCGGTCACTGGAACTCGCTCAGAAATACCAAATGACACAGTGAGTTAAATACAGTTTTGTGTATTATGGTGTGACTCTAACATCAAAATGTGTGTGAACAAACAGAATAACACAGACGCCAATTCATCTGCACATTAAATGAGGAATATTTTTGCAGGGCGAATGTTTAAAAGTAAAAAAGGGGCTGTCAAAAGTCAAAAAAGATCAGATACTAATTGATACTAAAACTAATATCAACACTAGATTCTCATTTGACACAAAAAAAAACACAAACAAGACAAGTTTGACTTTTCTTAAAGGTGCACTGTGAAGGGGTTCATCACCTTCTTGTTTATATGGAAATATCACTGCTCTGCCTGGAATGTTCCACAGTGTGACATTAAACAGATCTACTTTACATTTATTCAATTACAGGAGGTTTTATAGCTCAAAAATACCTAGAAAAACAGGCTGTGAGCAGTGTCGCCTCTCCATAGATCTGACCTGTAACTTGGCCTGGTTTGGTCTCCATGGTGATAGAAAGGTTTAATGCCATACTGTGAAACATTTCAGACAAAGCAATAACATCCCCATGGTTCACATCTCCACAGTTTTGTTGGGGATAGAATCAGACACAATGATAACAGAGAAAGTGCTGTTATAGAGCTGAAAATGTATTTTTCTTCATTGAGGTATTGGACTCAGTATCGAATTAGTGCTGAAATCGAGTTCGATGTTTTAATATAATAAGTTCGATGTTTTAATATAATAAGTTCGATGTTTTAATATAATAAGTTCGATGTTTTAATATAATAAGTTCGATGTTTTAATATAATAAGTTCGATGTTTTAATATAATAAGTTCGATGTTTTAATATAATAACACTCTTATGTCGGCCTGACCTTGTGTCATGTCAAAGCCTCATTTCCATCTGTGCACTTTACGTCCTTACACAGCCCAGATTTACTTTCTGTTTACTTCTGTATGTGAGGACCTTTTTTGACAGTGTTTTGCCATTTTTGTGTATTTGTAAGTAGTGGTACCATGTATGTGTTCCTCTCTGGATTATATTACATCGTATCGCCTTGTATGAAGGTGACCACACGTCCCTATTTCCCCGGGACAGTCCCACTTCTGAGCCCCGTGTCCCCTGTCCCAGCAGATTTATCCAAAAATCACTGATTTGCTCCAGTTTTATACAAGAACCGTCCCACGTGTCCCTATTGTTGACCAATCTGATCCCTGCAGACAGTAAAAAGAGGCAGACGCTGTCATTTGTTTAGGTAAAATACAGAAAAGCTGCTTAAAATTTACCAAAACACAAAGAAAAAGTGACTATACTGACTTACATTAGTTACGCACTCGTTTGACTATTTTATTATTACCAACCTCCCCAAACCAGGGCTGTCCCAGTTTTTTATTTTGAAACTCTGGTGACTCTATACTGTATAGAAGTCATGTGGGTTTGTCTAAGCCTGAGTCTGTCTCACACACATATAGTGATGAGTGTAGAGCTGTATAACCTGGAGAGCAGAGTGTGCAGATAGTCCGGGGTGGTGGGGTCTGGACTCAGGGGAGGAGACGTCACAAAGGAAGCAGCTTTGGCCCAGTTCTTGCTCCAGTAGTGAGTCCCGTCAGTGCCCAGACTCGCTGTGATGGGCTCCCCGAACACCACATTACCTGCAGCACACAAGCACACGCACCGCTTTACACAGGCTCACTTTGGAGAACTTTGTTAAAACACATGCAACTGTGCTAAGAATGGAAACGATCATAGAATTCACAATCTACTTTAAATGTGCACTTCACCAGCCTCATGTTTAACACAAAACCTGCATTTTTAGACACGTCACACAAGGGCGTAGATTTGCATCAGGACGGTGGGGACATGTCACAACCACTTTATTTTCCTCTATAGTATTAATTTAACATGTTTTATTTCACTTTTTAGTTATTAGACGTTCTGAGATGTCGTGGTCGCCTTGTTGGCTTGTTCCCTTTGCCAATTCCTGCTGAACTAAAGGTAAAAGGAACTTGAACTCTACAGCTACATGACATCACAAGGTGGAACAGAGCATTTTGAACTTTGGAAACGCAGACAGTCTAATAAAAAAGCATTACTCAGACATGTGTGAATGAAACAAAACAACACTCCAGGTACGTTTTTAACGAGGCAAAAGCAGAACTGACTTAAAGCTCAGAGTCAATTCTGCGTTTTACAGGACGTTTAAAAGCACCGCTTCATAAACCTGATGTGGTCCTCGCCAAGTCAATTATTTATGGTCAGATTCAGTCAAAACAAAACTCAAAGACACCCCCTTCTCCCCAAGGAATATTTATCACATCAGCTGAAAGGTACAGCAGCAGAGCATAGTGTGGCGCTAACTGAAGGCACTGCTCTGTCAGAAGCTCTGTTAGACTTTAATCTGATCTTTATTTCAACACAATCTAACGAGAAAGAGCTGATTTAGTTGGAACTACAACAGGAAAGAGGATTTGTGGTGTTAAACACATCACTAAGTCACTCTCACCTAAACAGAACATAAATGCTCGTATTGAGTTTGTTTTCAGATCAAAACTTCGAACATCTGGCTGCGTTTGCTAATGTGTGCACTGTATCACCGTGGTAACGCCTTAACATTCCCCCATAGACATCCCTCCAGTACCCCCCAGTGTGATGTCAGGGCACAGGGTCCTCACCCTTCTTGCGAGCCTGGGAGATGATGTCGGCGGCGCTTTTGCTCATGACGCGGGTGACGTACAGCGGACAGTTGGTTTGGCTGGCGATGGTCACAGCCCGAAACACAGCCTCTGCCTCCAGCTGGAAACAGGAAGAAACATGTGGTAAAATGTCTTCAATTACACTCTCCGCTTTGATTAATAGTCAAATACAATTATGTGTTATTAAGTTGTATTACTTCAATAAATCACAAGGGCATAATTGCAGGTTACAAACATGTGATTTTAAAGATGTTTAGTTGTGTTGAATGACACACAGACTCCACTTTGGTGCTTTGGTAGAATCTGATCTGCAAAGAACATATTTTATAATGAAATAGATGAACTGTTAGGAGATCTTTTATGTATGTATGAATGTAAATAATGCAAATGAGCACATCATCTTGGAGCCTAAACCGTAACTGTTATATTTCCCTGAGGCTGTGTCTGAACATCCACCCAACCCGACCCCTCATCCACTGCACAGCCCTGCACTGTGTGGAGGAAGATTTAGTTCACTCACTCACAGAGCGACTGTGACATGAGTCCCACTCTGTGACTGTGACATGAGTCCCACTCTGTAACTGTGACATGAGTCCCACTCTGTAACTGTGACATGAGTCCCACTCTGTGACTGTGACATGAGTCCCACTCTGTGACTGTGACATGAGTCCCACTCTGTGACTGTGACATGAGTCCCACTCTGTGACTGTGACATGAGTCCCACTCTGTGACTGTGACATGAGTCCCACTCTGTGACTGTGACATGAGTCCCACTCTGTGACTGTGGCATGAGTCCCACTCTGTGACTGTGACATGAGTCCCACTCTGTGACTGTGACATGAGTCCCACTCTGTGACTGGGACATGAGTCCCACTCTGTGACGGTGGCATGAGTCCCACTCTGTGACTGTGACATGTGACCCACTCTGTGACTGTGACATGAGTCCCACTCTGTGACTGTGACATGAGTCCCACTCTGTGACTGTGACATGAGTCCCACTCTGTGACTGTGACATGAGTCCCACTCTGTGACTGTGACATGAGTCCCACTCTGTGACTGTGACATGAGTCCCACTCTGTGACTGTGACATGAGCCCCACTCTGTGACTGTGACATGAGTCCCACTCTGTGACTGTGGCATGAGTCCCACTCTGTGACTGTGACATGAGTCCCACTCTGACTGTGACATGAGCCCCACTCTGTGACTGTGACATGAGTCCCACTCTGTGACTGTGACATGAGACCCACTCTGTGACTGTGACATGAGTCCCACTCTGTGACTGTGTCGTGAGGCCCACTCGGTGACTGTGACTTGAGTCCCACTCTGACTGTGACATGAGCCCCACTCTGACTGTGACATGAGCCCCACTCTGTGACTGTGACATGAGTCCCACTCTGTGACTGTGACATGAGTCCCACTCTGTGACTGTGACATGAGTCCCACTCTGTGACTGTGACATGAGTCCCACTCTGTGACTGTGACATGAGTCCCACTCTGTGACTGTGACATGAGCCCCACTCTGTGACTGTGACATGAGTCCCACTCTGTGACTGTGACATGAGTCCCACTCTGACTGTGACATGAGCCCCTCCCTGTGACTGTGACATGAGTCCCACTCTGTGACTGTGACATGAGTCCCACTCTGTGACTGTGACATGAGTCCCACTCTGTGACTGTGACATGAGTCCCACTCTGTGACTGTGGCATGAGTCCCACTCTGTGACTGTGACATGAGTCCCACTCTGTGACTGTGACATGAGCCCCACTCTGTGACTGTGACATGAGTCCCACTCTGTGACTGTGACATGAGTCCCACTCTGTGACTGTGACATGAGTCCCACTCTGTGACTGTGACATGAGTCCCACTCTGTGACTGTGACATGAGTCCCACTCTGTGACTGTGACATGAGTCCCACTCTGTGACTGTGACATGAGTCCCACTCTGTGACTGTGACATGAGTCCCACTCTGTGACTGTGACATGAGTCCCACTCTGTGACTGTGACATGAGTCCCACTCTGTGACTGTGACATGAGCCCCACTCTGTGACTGTGACATGAGTCCCACTCTGTGACTGTGACATGAGTCCCACTCTGTGACTGTGACATGAGTCCCACTCTGTGACTGTGACATGAGCCCCACTCTGTGACTGTGACATGAGCCCCACTCTGTGACTGTGACATGAGTCCCACTCTGTGACTGTGACATGAGTCCCACTCTGTAACTGTGACATGAGTCCCACTCTGTAACTGTGACATGAGTCCCACTCTGTGACTGTGACATGAGTCCCACTCTGTAACTGTGACATGAGTCCCACTCTGTAACTGTGACATGAGTCCCACTCTGTGACTGTGACATGAGTCCCACTCTGACTGTGGCATTGAGACAAAATGTCTTATTGGAATGAGCTGAGTAACACAGTAAGTCCTGTATATGCTGCATTTGGGGGAAGGGTAATGCAGGCAGGAATGTACCATGTGGGGCATGGAGTGAAGATCGACTACTGACGGAGAAGAAGAAGAGAAACTGAAAGTTATTGAAAGAAAATGGTTCGGGAATGTATTTTTTTTAACAATTTTTCAAAAAATATAATTCACTCGTAAATAAATGGGATTAGAAACAACATCGATACTTGAGTCTTTTGGGCTTTTACATGTACAGTGGGAAATCAACAGAGTAGTAGCAGTAGTAGTAGTAGTAGTAGTAGTAGTAGTAGTAGTAGCAGTAGCAGTAGCAGTAGCAGTAGTAGTAGTAGTAGTAGTAGCAGTAGCAGTAGCAGTAGCAGTAGCAGCAGTAGCAGTAGCAGTAGTAGTAGTAGTAGTAGTAGCAGCAGTAGCAGTAGCAGTAGCAGTAGCAGCAGCAGCAGTAGCAGTAGCAGTAGTAGTAGTAGTAGCAGTAGTAGCAGTAGTAGTAGTAGTAGTAGTAGCAGTAGTAGTAGTAGTAGTAGTAGTAGCAGTAGCAGTAGCAGTAGCAGTAGCAGTAGTAGTAGTAGTAGCAGTAGCAGTAGCAGTAGCAGTAGCAGACATACAAAGCAATCGAAATTGGACCTGTCGCCCTGCCCGTACATTACAACATACAAAAAGAACAATATCACAAGGGGAAGACAACAGAGCGGACAGGAAGGCAGCAGATAGAAATAAACAAAAAAAAACAGCATCACATGAGGACAGGGGGAGGGAAAGAAGAGGACTGCCCCAGAACGGGGTAACAGAGGTAAGTCTCAGGCTGCTTATGCCCCCAGACAAGACGTATGAAGAGTCTCGTTCAAAGGCGACGGTGCAGCTCTTAAATCCGGTACAGTTTGATGGATGATTTCAGAAGTGCACGGAAGAGGCCCATAGAAACTATTGTCACCACTTAAGATGTCCTGAAAACAAAAGTCGATTGTTTTCCTCTTTTTCTGATCCGCGGCTCCTTCAGTAAACCATAAACAGACCCAGACAGCAGCCGGACACTGGGCCGACAGTCTGCCCCAGCTGAAGTCTCTCACTGAATTACATTACACACACTTCACATCCTTGAGCCTCCACTTAACTGTGTTCCCCGATACAGCTGACGGGAACGAACGACTCTGGGGCAAAACGTGGAAAGTCCCAGACAGAGAAGCTGCTGAGTCAAAAATATGTCTTTCATTTTTGGAGTTTACTGAAGAAACCTGGGCCAAAGCAGATTATGGAAACGTGAGATGTTACAGTGTTGAAACCATATGTGTGCAACAGGAAAAATGTGTTAAAAAGCCACTAAAAAGGCTTGAAACAGACAGCTGATGTGAGGCGAGGATGAAACGGAAACAATTTTAGCCACAATAGACTCAGGAGACAAAAGGGGCCCTGCATTTGGGGGAAAAGTCCAGTCCGTAACAAACAGGGATTAGTGTAAACAGGGACTTGTGTTTAAATTGGTGGGGAGCATTAGGTGTCTGAGTATCACCAGAGATTTAAAAAACTAAATTACGGTGGTTGTAGTAGAGACATGTGATAGAAGCATTAAGCAAAGAGGAGCCGTGTGTGTGGAATTTTAACACAGCACAGAGTCGTAGAAGGTTTATGTATCTGTGCTCTTAGTATTTGACCACAGACTGTATAAAGAAGTGAGAGAGTGAAGTCACCCACAGCACTCGGCTCCAGTCAAATGAAGCTCATGATGCTCACAGTTACAAGGGTGAATTATGAACAGGACTTTTTACAGACAAAACAGCAGAAAAAACTCCAGGATCATGTAAAGCGGGTTAATACAAACATTTTAAGCCCAAAATGACAAGGCTAGAGTAGAGTGACCAGATTTTCCCCGGTTTGGATGGTTGGTAATAATAAAATTGTGAAAAAGTGTGTAATTAATTATTACCCTGCACTTGATCCATTCATGACTAACATGTGAGTCAGTACAGTCACATTTTCTTTGTGTTTTGGTCATTTTTAAGCAGCTTTTCTGTATTTTACCTAAACAAATTACAATGTGTGCCTCCTTTTATTTTTGCAGGTGTCAAATTGGTCAAAAATAGGGACAATTGGGACATTTCTTGTAAAAAAAAAAAAAGGGACGGATCACTGATTTTGGATAAATCTGCTGGGGACACGGGGCTCAAAACCGGTAAACATGGACGTCTGGTCACTACTTACACCGAGACAAGGCAAAGTGCAGCTGTTACAGAGGCAACGATATTCCAGTGTCCGTCAGTGGGAGCCACTGTCAGAAGGAGCCGGAAGGACTTGTATGAGAACTTCTTTTTTGGAACATGGCGGCTAGCGCATTAGCTTTAGCATTAGCATACATAGCTGGGTAGCCAATTCACTTTGGATTTAGAACCTGTCGCCCGTCTACATGATCCTGCTGTTTTTATTTTGACTGTAAATTCATTCCTATTCCTAATATGGAACTCGGCTCCAACATTTCCTTATAACTGCTGCCTCGGTGAGCCTCATTTGACTGGAGCTGAACGCTAAGCGTGACGTCACACTCCCTCAGTCCACTTCTTTATACAATAGCGTGTTATGGTGTTACCTCTTCTGGTCGGCTCAGCACGTGTCCTTCTGGTCCAGTTATTCCCATCTGCAGCATTCGGGCCTGTTCCTAAACACACACCAGGGAAAACTGTTCAAAAACACATTTCGTGATCATTAATATGGGCTCTTTCTAAATTAAAAAGTCGTTTAGTAATTGATTAAGCGTATAATTTTGATTGCGGGTCTGTCAAGCATTAACACATCTGCCTTTTAGACAGAAATCACTTCCAGAAACAGACCGAAGAGTTGATTCTTTTCCAAATATACAAAATGGACAAGTACAAACACAGCACAATATGAGTAACTGAGTGATTCCCACTGAAAGATCAATCATCATCATCATCAAGCTATGAAAAGTCCTTCAACTGGAGCAACTCCTGGAGTCCCTTGGTCAGGATTTTAATGGAAGAAACTGTAACTTATGTATTATACAAGTTGAAGAGGGAATGTTCTGCAAAATCAATGATTTTTCTACCATGTTGTAACGTTCCCTCATCAAAAACATCCCTCAAGAGGTTTTCCATGTCCTCCGTTCATGTCTTTTTACAGTTAGCTGTAGAGTTCCCATATGACAATTCTCCATAAATGTACAAAACCATGAAACAGAACTGTGCACAGCAGCTTCACCTGATGCGCTGCAGTAGTTTCTTTAGCTCATTGATTCTTTTATACAAACAGTCTGACGGAGGAGTGACTTTACACAAAGGAATGGGACAGTGGCAAATACAACATTTTCAATACACTAAGAGCAAACACGGTGATTTAAAATATGTGATGTTTTAGCAGCTAATGCCCCATAGAAGCAGAAGTAGTAGATGTACTTTAGAACTGGGGTCTTCAACGTTTTTCTTCTATATATATGGAATATCATTGTGTTTTATATTAAACGGGGCCAATTGGTCTGAGGCCCCAAATGTGGCTCTCAGACCAATTGTTTTGGCCCTCAGGCTTCCAGTTGAATTGACCCTTACTCCCACAGTACTTTTTCCTCCATGTTTTTGAAATCCACCTTTATCCAGAAAATGTAGTTTGTCCTTTTGAGGGTCTGAGCCTGAACAAAGGTCTGGAGGGTCATTCAGACCTGTTATAAATGCACAGATTTGAGTTAGTCACTGTTCTGATGCTCGATGAGAAAAGTCTGGACACCCCTGGCCTAGAGTCATGTATATACAGCTGCTCTGTTATTGTTCATTCAGTACTGGAGGTTATTCCATCCAAGTCACTAAGTCCAGGCTTATCGTAAAACCCTGAGCTGAATCTAGCTCCATCTCCAGTTTACTCCTCAAGTCGTTTCATGGTGGAAATAAGCCTGAGTCTGACCAAAGCTAATTCAGGCCTGAAGTTTAAACTGCGTTTGGTGCACGACTCTGGGAAGGCCAGAGCAACGGAGCAATGACACCACAGGAAATGGGCCAAAAATGTGATGTTTTCTATGATCTGACTAAATGAGAAAAGAGCCACAGAGTTTGATTTGGGCCACAGAACTTTTCTCGTGTGGAGCTGAAGTTCCTCTGTGCGTAAAAGTGAAGCTGTAACAGAACTCTTCACATGTCCCCGAACAAGAAACGATCAAATCTGTGCCGAGGTGTTTGCAGTTTGACAGGGAGCGAGAGACGAGGGAATGAAGAGAGACGGACATGATGATGAGCGAACAGACAGAACCGACTGAAAACCACTTTATCCTCATCCTTCAAAAATAAAAAAAGATTTTGCGACGCCCTGCAGTGCCTCCTGGTGATCCTGTTGCTTTATAATATCTCTTACTAATGAAAACTCTTTTCCTCTTGTTTGTCTCATAGCTTTATAGCTTTGGATGAGGACAAACTCGTACTGATCAGTCATGATTTTTGATTGGATTTGAAACACTGAACTCTGCTCCAAACCTCAGGCTTTTACTGACAGACGATTGGCCTCGTTTAAAAGACCATTTACGAGTAGAAACGGACGACAGAATCTCGATTTCGACTTAACTTTGATTCATTGCGAGGGCCCTAATTTGGACAAATGCATCCAGGGACTGTTTACTTTATATCCACGTCAAATAAATGAACTAAAACCCACAGGCCCCAGATTCTTTGTAGACAGCAGAAAAGGAGTCTGAGGAGCCAAAACTAACCACACTGACGAAGTACAGGTCTCTCCCCAAATGACAAAAATGCAAATTAATTCCCAATGTCCACCCACAAAAACCCCCACATGATGCAGTGTGTAAACCAGCACAGTGACTAAACTACAAGATATGCAGCCACCGCTTTGCCTTTGTGACAGTGTTTAGTCTGAAGGGGGATAATATCAGCCACAGAAATGAGATAAGAAGATAAAATAAGATAAGATAAAAATATGCAGAGTTTGTGTTAAACATCTGTGAAAAAAACAGAAACTCAACTCCAGGTCTGTTTGTGATGAGGAAACAACATTTTAACAGATGTGAAAACGTTATAATATTCTGGGGTCACAACTGGGGCTCTGACAAAAAAAATAAAATAAAAAATTCTACATAATCTCCAATAATTATACAAAACCAAGCACCATAAATTACCATAAAACTGGCTCAGAGCCCCACAGCAAAAAGAAATTAATGTAAAAATGTGATAAAAATAAATACAAATTACAACCTAACAAGTGAGTTAAAGGCGCATTATGTGACTTTGTGATTGGATGACCTGCTTGTTTCTATGGAGACGCCATTGCTCTGCCTGGAATGTTCCACAGTGTGACTTTAAACAGCTCTACTTTACATTTATTCAATTAGAGGTGGATTTATGATGCAAAAACACCAGGAAAAACAGATTCTGACTGAGCGGAGTCGCCTCTCCACAGATCTGACCTGTAACTTGGTCTGGTTTGGTCTCATTGATGATAGAAAGGTTTAATGCCGCACTGCGGAACATTCCAGACAAAGGAATAACATCTCCATGGAGAAACTGACAGATCCGCCACCAGAGAAGTTACACAACACATCCTTAAATTGGGTTTTATACGGTTTGTTTGAATTTCAGTAACGTAAAAACTGAGACAAACACAACAAAATGATCCGCACACATAAATAATACTGTCCACACATCTGCCACAGCTGCCCTGGGACAGAAGAGAGGCTGCCAGTCTGTGCATAAGGCCCCAAGATGATGACGGTGCTTTAAATGGGGCAGAGGGAAGAGTCATGTTTAGTCCAGTGTGGTCAGAGTTTTACCTCTGCAATGATCTCTCCGTTCTCAGCGTGGACTTGAGCGATTCCTCCTCTCTCGGCCAGAAAGGTGAAGACTTCATACAGCTGTGCAAGAGACAGAGAGAAGAAAAGATTATGTGCAAAACTAAGGAGTATTTTATATTGGAATAAAGTATCTGGGGGAAACAATCTCTGAAACGATTGTATGTATATCTTATTTTATTTCATTCAAAGGGCCCATTTGTCTGACTAAAACTTGGCACCATCTTGTGAAGCCGGTACTGAAAATGTCACTATGTTAGAGTGACCAGACGTCGCTATTTCCAGTCCCAGTTTTAAGCCCTGTGTCCCCTGTCCCAGCAGATTTATCCAAAACCGGAGATTTGTCCCAGTTTTATACAAGAAATGTCCCAGGTGTTTTGAGCAGGTTGATCCCTGCCAACAGTAAAAGGCATAAACTGACATTTGTTCTGGTAAAATACAGAAAAGCTGCTAAAAATGCCTAAAACACAAAGAAAATGTGACTATACTGAGTCACTGATGTTAGTCATGAATGAGTCGAGTGCAGAACAATTTTCCTTAATTACGACCTCGTTTTACAATTGTATTATTACCAACTGCCCCAAACCGGGGCTGGTGTGGTCCTCTACACTATATACAACTAATTTCAGAGTCTCACCTGGTGAAACAGAACCAGTTACTGACTCAGAGGCACAGACTGTATAAAGAAGTGCACAAAGAGAGTGACGTCACCCATAGCCTTCAGCTCCAGCCAAATGAAGCTCATCGAGGTCTGCAGTTATGGGGCGAATTTGGAGCAGAGTTGAAATTCCAACCTCAGGTATCATAGGTACATCGTATGAAACCTTCCTGCTCAAACCTGCTGCTAATACGACCAGGAGTGACCTCTGATGAAAACGCCGCCTCACTGAACTGTTACTAATGTCTATGTCTTGATTTATGACATAATAGCAAATAAAAAGCACAAGGATCATGTAGAGCAGCTTCATACACTGAAAAACTAAATCTAGTCAAGTTAAGAAGGTTTGAATTAAGAAAGTTTTACTATGATTTGAGTAAATTTCACTTGACAAGTAAAATTATCTGCCAGTGGAATCAGTCACACTTTATTTATAGGCACTTTTCATATCAAAAATGCAAAGCCAAGTCTTGAACTGTCTGTGGCATGATCTTTTTTTACTATTAACTGAATCTGATCTGGAAACAGTCTTGAGGTTATTACCTGTGACATAACTCTCTTTTTCAACATATGTGATCTGATCTGGGAGGCTAACGCTAACTATGTCGAAGCAGTACACAGAGAAACAAGAACACAGAGGAAGCACATAACAAAACACAGTACACATAATGACAAGACGACAACGGATAAGACTTTTTGTACTTAAAATATGAAAAACAACTTTTTGCACTTTAAATAAGAAGAAAAATGAAATATTGCTTGAATTGTGAATAAAACACTTATTCCACTGGCAGATCATTTTACTTACCAAGTTGAATCTACTCAAATAAAGTAAAATGTTCTTAATTTAAGTCATTTTAACTTACGTAGAAATAGTTTTTTCCAGTATATGCACATTTTAGAGCCCAGAATAAAGAGTGTGACAGCAGCAGTCCCAGTCAGAGCAGGGACAGTTTTCCAATACAAAGTAAATTGGAGTCAGAGCCGATGGAGCCGGAAGTGGGCCCATGTTCACTTCCTATTTGGAAGGCCAGCTCTCGCGTGTTAGCGATGTCCATTTAAACACACAGTCTGTGTAAAGGTCAGTGTGGAGTCATGTTAATGTTAATAACTCCCCACAGTGTCACTGCCTGATACAAACTCGTTATAATTAGATTCAGACACGACGGCCAATTCTTGACCCTAAAGCTGCTTTTACAACACATCTGGTGTAAATTTCTTTTTACTACATGAGAAAAATCCACAGTCCCTTTAAAGTACAGTGTTTCCAGCAGACTTCCCCAGGCAAAGGGAACGGGGAAAGTGTAACTCATTGCAGAGGACGTATAATTTGAACAGCGTTTGTATCCCGGCCTTGACTCCACCTTTAGCCACAGCTGATTCATAACTGCGTCATTACTGCAGTGTGTGGGGCCCCGGGGACTCTCCTGTGGGTTACAGGAACCAGCTGTGCCCAGTGCATGGGTCTGTGTGGTTCCCAGTCCAGACCCAGGACTTCACAGGGTCCTGGGTCTGGACTCAAACGGCCTCAGGCTCCTGTGACACTGTGGGAACCAGTTCCTTCACTCAGGGTTTTCCAAGGATTTGTGACAGAGGGAGACGGTCATTTAGGCCGGAAAATACATTCAATTAGATTATTTGTTTATTTCATTATATTTGATAGATAAATTAAATTATATGTAATCTAATTGTATTTATTTCAAAAGTATTACTGTGTTTTCTCTTTGTAAATGTTGTACATAGACTTATTCACTTTATATTATTATTTTTATTATTATTTCTATTTTTATTATTATTGTTTATCTTAATTGCATCACACTTTTTCCCTTTTTTGCACTAAACTGTCCTGGAGCCTCTGTGGCTGTTGAATTTCTCCACTGTGAGATCAGTAAAGTCCTGACTTATCTTATCTTAGACAACATGAAGGATAATGTTTGATAACGGAATTAGTAACGTAATGTTTAAGACTTAAACATTTAAAGCTTATATTTGTGAGGTTGGACGATGAATCATTCTTAATAAACTCTTTGTTCTGTATAAATAAACCCTGACATCTGCATGTTTCTTATATTTCTTTCACCAGTAGACGGCAGATGCGACACACGATCAGACAGCAGTTCTGTAGAAGCATCTAGTGGTGACATGTGAGAATAACATATAAATGAATCTAAATAACTAATGGAGGTTTTAAAGGCTCATTTTCACTGTCACTGTCAGATCTGTGCGCTCCAAGCTGAGTAACAATCACTGCGTTTAGACTTACAAACAGTTCGTTAAGCAACCACCAGGGGGCGCTAAAAGTCACTTTGAGAAAAATGTACGAAATACAGCAACAAATAAACAACCGTGGACGTGCACACAGCAGGAACATGAGGTGAGAGAAGCAGATTCTAGTCACTTTTTAAACACTTCCAATGTGGAGCTGTGGACACTACTGCCCCCAGTGGTCAGCTCAGGTACTGCTCTGTGGCATCAGACCAGATCCCAGACGGAATAAAACAGACAAAACTGAAGCATCTATCTGTATCCGCTAAGAACGTGGAACATAAATGAGCCTTTAGTCTTTGTTTGTTGTTCTTGCTTTATTAAGACTAATTATTAAAGTATAGTTATTATAAAGTACGACCAAAACTCTTCTGTCCTGGACACCATTTTGAGGATCTGACCATTTCAGAAGCTTCATTTTGCAACTGTACCAACTTCTCATCCTGAAATCCACGTGGAAACCCTGGATCCTACTGCCCCAAACTGCACCGGGGACCTGAGTCTTCTTTAGTCTGAAAACTCCAAACTGTACAGACTGTTCTATTTGTTGTCGTGTCTGAGGTTTGCTGCTGAACACAGTTATGCGGTGAGACTGATTTATCAACTAACTGCCCCAAAGCCCTGACCCCTGGACCTGTCTCCTAACCCAGGCATCTGACACCAGGGTGCGATCGGCTGTGGCTCTGAGGGGGAAAGATGAGCTTCTCACAGCTCACTGGGTGCTGGGGTTTAAAGGTGCATTGTGTAACTTTCCTAGCAGAGGGTCCATCAAACGCTTTTCTCCATGGAGATGTTATTGCTTTGTCTGGAATGTTCCACAGTATTTTTATCATCATGGAGACCAAACCAGATCAAGTTACAGGTCAGGATGCCTTTTTTCTAGATGTATTTTTGAGCTACAAATTCACCTGTAATAGAATAAATATAAGGCAGAGCTGTTTAATGTCACACTGTGGAACATTCCAGGCAGAGCAATGATATATTCATAGAAAAAAACAGGACCCAGATTACAGTAGTTTCTGATCTGTTATTATGTTGTTTCCTCATCACAAACAAATCCAGAGTTGTTTTGTTTCATTCACTCACTTATTTTTAACACACACACAGCATATTTAGCATCATTACCTTGTGATGTCATATGTTCATACAGGAAATACTCCACTGTGTTTTTAAACTCCAAACACCTTCACTAGAATCATTCAGATGATTTCAGCTCTGGAATTGCTCATCTCAAGGTGGAACAGAGCATTTCGAGCTTTGGAGATGTGGACAGACTAATAATAAAGAGTTACTCAAACGTGTGAATGAAACAAAACACGACTCCAGGTCTGTTTTTGAAAAGGTACCAACATTAACACATGGCTTAAAGCTCACAAGAGTCACTTTTCCGTAATATAAGAGTGTTAAACTTTTGTCTCTCTTGAAAATTCACCACGACAGAAACTCAAGTGTCTCAGATAGTCAAATAGGAACTACACTTAATAACAGAACAAAACCCATTAGAACTACAATTATAACTATGAACTCTACACTGGTGGTGGGGGCCCCTGTGAGTTACAGTGACCTGGGGCACCATATCGGCTTAATACGGCCCTGGACAATGTCAGGCAGTTGATTTCCCATGATTCTTAGTAACAATGTGCCTGATTGGATGTGTTAGTTCTAAGTCTGTAACTTTTTACAGACTGAAAATAGTAGTTGAAACAGCTTCTAACATAAGGCTGGAGACATTCAGGTCCAAAAACTCTTTTCATTACTGTAAATCCATAAATGCATCAGGTAAATGTCCTTCTATGTGTCTCACAAATGTCTAACAGGAAGAGGACAGTGTAGATTCTGGACTTGTACAGAATACAGACCTCACTGTTGCTCATCTGGTAATAGTCCTTGTAGGCCATGTACACTTGGAATGAGTTGACACCTGAAAAACAAAATATGTCATGTGTCATACGTCTGGTACAAAAAGTTACATATTCAGGTTAGATGATGTTTTTCTATCTGCGTAAATACACTCTGATCATTCTGATGGTTTTCTGCTAGAGCCTGGATGGATGTGCAGAAGTTCACTGGTCTGAATCTGATGTATAATAACATAACCTCACCATAACATAACCTCACCATAACATAACCTCACCATAACATAACCTCACCATAACATAACCTCACCATAACATAACCTCACCATAATATACTAGAGTTAAATACATGAACTATCAGCTCCATGTCCAGCAGGACTCTGGTGTAAAAAGACTGTCATAGACTCAAGTCTGTTCTGTCCTTTGCAGTGGAGTTTTTATTATGGTGTGTGGCCTTTACAGTCTGATAACTGTGTCCTCCAGGGCTGCACAGAATGAGTCCTTCTGTGGTTCACTGGTCACACATTCATTTTTTTCCATTAGTCGACTAGTAAAACTATTATTTCTATTACATATTGTACATTCTTAACCAAATAAAGGCTGAAATATGGCGACTGAAGGCTTCTGCATAGATGTATTGTTGATGAAAATCTGAAATAGTTTATTATTTTTTGACATTACGATTTAATAAATACAGTATAATATAAATACAGGTCTTTTCAAATGTGTATTCGAGTCTGTATTGTCCAGATAAGCACTGTAGTTATCAAAATATGATTGTGGATTGGTCACGATTAATCCCTGATTCACTGCAGCTTTAGCCCAACTCAAACTGCCCTCTGTTAGTGCTGCACTGGGCCGGAGCCCTGTGTCCACAGTGTTATTATGATGTAGAGTTTGAGTTCATGTCTAAACCTTTGTCCTTGATGAGCGCCTCCACCTCGTCCCTGACGCTGTCGCTCCAGTGGGTGATGTCCACGTGCAGAGAATAATCACAGCACGACTTCTCCTCCGCCCACTGCCTCCACTGGTCAAACGCCCCCAGCAGACTGGAGCCGGGCTCTGGGAGCACATGGTCCACTGAGGAAGAGGGGACAGAGGAAGGTCAGACTTCTACTTATTGAGAGTTTATTATTATCATTTTTCTCTGTTATTATAGTATATTGTGATGTGTGAGTCACTGTGTCCAGGTCATTTCCTTTGTGCATCAATAAAGTTTGTGTGAGTCTAAGAGGGACCAGGACAGGGACACTTTAAACTGAATTATTTGACACTAAAGCATGAACCCGACTGTATTATCAAGAATATGTGTCTGTGGCACAATGTTCAGGAGGTTCAGTGGTGCTAATTAAGTCTTAAAATAGTCTGAAAACTCAGGAAAAAACACAAAATGGATTTAAACAGCACATGTTCAGGAGCCTGTGATCAGTCCTGTTCATGGTCCAGGACAAACCAAAAAAACATTTTTGACTGTAATTTTACATGTGAGAAACGTATTTAACAGCACACAGCAGCTCACCTGTTGTACCAACTAACCCAGGCCTTTAACATCAGACTGTGTTCAAACAAAACTCAGATTAAGGGAAATAACACAGACAGAACAGAGCCTACGGAGAATGTGGCCGACATCATCACTAAAACCAGAGCTGAGCACTGTGGCAGTGCAATAACAGCAGTTTCTTATATGGGAATTTGTTATTTAGAAACGCTTCAGTAAAAAGCAAATGAGTTTCAGAAAAAATCATTCCTGCTTATCTGCAGTGCTGGATGAAGTCCTCAATTCTGTTATTCAAGTAAAAAACAAAGTAAATTTCAATCTGTTTTGTGTTTTTGTGCGTTTGTTTTGCTCTTGTAGAGCAGAAAGTACAGACACGAGCTCAAATGTAGTGAAGTAAAAGTAAAAAGTATCCACTGTAAAATGTACTTAACCCTGGAGAACCCACGGGGTCAAATTTGACCACTGTTAATTGCTGCTACTAAAAATGAACCAAATTGAAAAAAATGTCAAATTTAACCTTAAAAGCCCAAAGACGACCACAATGTCTAGTGTGATTTCCTCTCTCTAGTAGAAAAGATTTTGGATAAGCAAAGACCAATGGTGTTAGTTTTTTATTAGTCGTTTATGGCCTTGTGTTCTTGTTTCCATTGGCCAAAGTGTGTTTAAACATTAGAAATACAGTTCTAACATGCAAAAATAACTATTGTTAAATGTTCTGGTGTAAATTATTGATTGTTTTCCTAAATTTAAAACAGTTTGCATTGACAGTGTTTCTTATAGTCGTTCTTTAAAATGATACACCTAAAGCCCAATGGGTCAGATTTGACCCAAATCCTAAATCAGGGAATAAAGGGTTAAAATTTAAAAAGTAGATATTTTGGTGTTCAGTGAACTTATAGCAATCATTTAAGGCATAGTTCATAATTTTCTGAAGAAGAAAAGGGTCCTTGGGTTCTCCAGGGTTAAGTATTGTACGTTTACTTTGTACTTCGTTAATTTCACCTCTGCTTATCTGTCATTGAATGAAATTCCCGAACTCGGAGTGAACATCAGTAGTATGGGAAGCGGTGGGAACGTGTGGGGCATTTGTAACTATGGGAAGCCATTAATCACTGGACAGATTATAATAATCCCTGATTTAACAGGATCACACAGTCGCACAGGTGCGTCTGGAAACTACACACTGAAGCTGCATTTACAGCACCAAGAACAGGGAAGAGAAATGCATTATGGGAGAGTGGTTTTGGGGCAGCTGTTCAGGGGGATCTGCCCTGGACTCTGGGACATTTAGGGAGGGGTGTGTGTGTGAGTGTGTGTGTGTGTGAGTGTGTGTATGTGTGTGTGTATATCTGTGAGTGTGTGTGTGTTTATGTGTGTGAGTGTGTGTGTGTATATGTATATCTGTGTGTGTGTGTGTGTGTGTATATCTGTGTGTGTGTGTGTGTGTGTGTGTGTGAGTGTGTATGTGTATCTGTGTGTGTGTGTGTGTTTTTGTGTGTGTGTGTGTGTGTGTTTATGTATTTCTGTGTGTGTGTGTGTGTGTGTATATCTGTGTGTGTGTGTGTGTGTGTGAGTGTGTGTATGTGTGTGTGTATATCTGTGAGTGTGTGTGTGTTTATGTGTGTGAGTGTATATGTGTGTGTGTGTGTATATGTGTGTGTATATGTGTATATGTGTGTGTGTGTGTATATCTGTGTGTGTGTGTGTGTGTGTATGTGTGTCTGTGTGTGTGTATATGTGAGTATGTGTGTGTTTATGTGTGTGAGTGTGTGTGTGTATATGTATATCTGTGTGTGTGTGTGTGTGTGTATATCTGTGTGTGTGTGTGTGTGTGTGTGTGTATGTGTGTATATGTGTGTGTGTATATCTGTGTGTGTGTGTGTGTGTGTGTGTGTATATCTGTGTGTGTGTGTGTGTGTATATCTGTGTGTGTGTGTGTGTGTATATCTGTGTGTGTGTGTGTGTGTATATCTGTGTGTGTGTGTGTGTGTATATCTGTGTATATGTGTGTGTGTATATCTGTGAGTGTGTGTGTGTGTGTGTCACTGATCCTGTATCAGTGAGCGCTTGTGTCTGCTCTTTTTAATGTGGGGCCGTCTGTGGTAAATCAGGCTTTTATTCTGTAAGTGGATCTGCCCCGTTGTGTAAAACACCAACATGGCCGACATGTGTCTGTGACATGTGTCTGTGACATGTGTCTGTGCTCCTCTGCACTGAACTCATGTGTTTGACTGGAGCTTTTATACGTGCTAAAGCTGTTATATTCCACCAATGGACTGAGCTTTAAGTCAGGTTATAAAGTTGTTTCCTCATCAAAAACAGACCTGGACTTGTGTTTTTGTCATTCACATGTTTGAGTAACACTTTATTATTAGTCTGTCTACAGCTCCAAAGCTCAAAATGCTCTGTTCCACTTTGTGATGTCATGAAGTGATAGATTTCAAGCTAACAGGTAGATTTTACCTTTAATTCAGTAAAGATGGGCTATTTCAGATCTTAAATGATTCTAGTGAAGGTGTGTGGAGTTTAAAAATACAGTGGAGCACTTCCTGTATGACCATATGACATCACAGGGTGGAACAGCGTGTTTTCAGCTTAAGAAAAGAGCTCAGAATACAGATAGAAGCCTAAATGTGCAGGTTTGTGTGTTAAACATGTGTGAATGAAACGAAACACAACTCCAGGTCTGTTTGTGATGAGGAAACATGACGTAGATCAGAAAATAGTGAAATCTGGGCCTTTTAACACACTTTTCCTTGTACTTGTTGCATTGATGCAGTAATTTATGCCAAAAAAGGCTCAACCAAGTACTGAGTGTGTAGAAATGAACAAACTTTTTAAGATATCCTTATTTTAATTGCTCTTATGCAAAATTGTAATTTTCTGAAACAAAAAAAAGGTGTTTCATTATCTGTAAGACACAATAGTCAAAATTCAAGAAATAAACTCTTGACATATTTCACTCTGTGTGTCGTGACTTTCTGAAATGAGTGAAAAAAATTGATCTTTTTCATGATATTTTAATTTTTGCAGTGGACCAGTGTAAACAGTCCACAGTTGAGTGAGTGAATAACAGAATATGAAAAGAGGAGGTTCTCAAAATGCTTCATACACTGAACATTAACATGTAAACGGCCCACACCCTCCCCCTCCCCCTCCTCCTCCTCCTCCTCCTCCTCCTCCTCCTCCTCTCCCTCCTCCTCCTCCTCCTCCTCCCCCTCCTCCTCCTACTCCTCCTCCTCCCCCTCCTCCTCCTCCCCCTCCTCCTCCTCCCCCTCCTCCTCCTCCTCCTCCTCCTCCTCCTCCTCCTCCTCCTCCTCCTCCTCCTCCTCCTCCTCCTCCTCCTCCCCCTCCTCCTCCTCCTCCTCCACCTCCTCCGCCTCCTCCACCTCCTCCGCCTCCTCCTCCTCCTCGACTCTGTACCGATCATGGTGGTTCCTCCGGCCAGCGCAGCCTTGGTCCCCTGGCAGAAGTCGTCCACAGTGGTGGTGCCGCGGTAGGGCATCTGGAGGTGTGTGTGGATGTCTATGCCCCCGGGAATCACCATCTTCCCGTTGGCCTCCACAGTCTTCACCCCCCCGGGGACGATCAGGTTGTCTCCGATCTGCCTGAGATGGACACAGGACAGAAGACCTGAGGACGTTTCTTTGGGACATTTCTGGATTTTTTACCAATTTACAGGAATTATCTTCAGTTTTAAAAAGACATTTCTTCAGTCGACACCTCAGAACTGATTTGATTCCATAAAATAAGACAATAAAAAACATTTAAATGATCTACTAATAAAAGCGACGATTAAAGGTGCTGCACCTGATCAAATGAGCTAAAGTCACTTTATTTATATTAGGGACGGGCACACAACACACACAACACACACACTCCACACACACTCCACACACAACACACACAACACACACACTCCACTTTCACACCTACAGCTCATGGTTTGTGTTGATGGGAAAACCAAAGTTCCCGGAGGAAAACCATCCAGAAACTCCACACAGAAAAGGCCCCGGGGAAACCCAGAATCTTCTTGCTGTGAGGCGTGAGTGCTAAGCCACTGTGCCGCCAACTGTGCCGAGCTAACACCAAAGTCTTATTTGGGCAACTCAGGCTTGTCAAATCTCCAGGTCTGGTCCAGGAAAGAGTTTTACCAGAGCTGGTGCTGAGTAACAGGCTCCGGGCACAGACTTGGATCAAAAGAACTGCCCAGATTATTTTAGCTTTGTCTCCAGGAGCACCTCAGAAAACAGTTTAGTCAGTTTCACCTCCGCACTGCACACACGTGTCTGAGGACGCTGCACTCGCCAAAATGGCACAAACCAAACCAAAGCCTAAAAAACTAAAAGCCGATGGGCGCGAGGTCATTAAAAGGATCTTTGACATGAGGCTGTTGGAGGGAAAGTGCAGCTCCAAACTCTGAGCAGCTGAGTGAGACGGGAAATAACTAACACGGGTGAAAGTTCTGAACACAACACATTAACATTTGGTTTGACACATTCCTAAAGGGACCGGGGGGTTGGGAAGAGGCCACCAGCTCCGCTCTGCTCCAGAACAAACCGAAAAAAACCTATAAAACCCTCTAAAAACCTCTAAAACCAGCCTGATTATTATGCAACACCACCACTGTCTGAGGCCAGAGCTGCACACGGACAAAGAGACGGAGGAGAGAGGGGAGAGAGAAGAGAGCAGAAAGAGGAGAGAGGACAGAAGAGAGAGGGAAGAAAGAGAGAAGAGAGGACAGAGGAGAGGAGAAAGAGAGAGGGAAGAAAGGAGAAAGTGGGAAGAGTGAGAGTGAGAGAGATGGAGAAGAGAGGGAAGAGAGGGCAGAGACAGAAGAAAGAGAGGAGAGAGGGGGAAGAGAAAGAAGCGAGAGAGAAGGGAAAGAGAGAAGAGAGAGGGTAGAGGAAAGAGAGGAGAGGGAAGAGAAAGGGGAAAGAGGAGATAGAGAGAGGAGAGGGAAGACGGGAGAGAAAGGGAAGAGAAAAGAGAGAGAGGAGAGAGAGAAGAGAGGAATGAAAAGACAGAGAGAGAAAAGAGAGAGGAGAGGGAAGAGAGGAACAAGTAGAGAAAGGACAAAGAAGAGAGGAGAGAGAGGAACAAGAGAGAGGAACAAGTACAGAGAGAAGAGAGGAGAGAGAGAAGAGAGGAGAGAGAGGAGACTGGACGTTCAATGAGGGCAGCTACTGACCCTTGGTTCAGTAGAGCCAAATGACTCTAGTGAAGGTGTGTGGAGTTTAAAAACACAGTGGAGCACTTCCTGTATCACCACATGACATCACAAGGTGAAATAGTGTGTTTCCATGTGAGAAGAACTTGAAGAACAGCCTAAATTTGCAGGTTTGTGTATTAAAGATGTGTGAATGAAACAGAACATTAGCCGATTAGTCATAAAACAGTTCTCGTCTAATTCGTCCAGATGATTTTCCTGTGGTTTAAAAATTGTGTTTTGTATTATTTACAGTTTGATTTGATTTCTGGTCTTGATCAGTGAAGATGTGATGAGTGAGTTGTTTCCAGTGAGTCTGTGGAAAGTCTTACTTGATGAGTCCATCCTCCATGTAAATGTCTGCGTGAAAAGACTGATCATCATTCACGATCCTCCCGCCTTTGATCAGCAGACGTTCGCTCTGCACAAAGAGACAGAAATACAGAGATTTTAACTTCAGCACAACACAAACGTTATTAACATTTCATTATTGATCAGTTTTTCTCTCAATATTTTAGCAACAACTCATTCTTCAAAGTGTATTCGGGCGGATTTGTATCTTGTAGAAGCAGCTCTTGTCATTAAAATAAGTGCACTGAGCGGCCTCTAATCTGAAAGCTTTTAACGGACTAAATCAGGAAGTGTGTGATTAGAATGCTAGTTCCTGCTGTTGTTGTGATGGTAAAACTTTGCTCTGAACTTCTGAGCTGAACTTTCTGAGCTCAGAAAGTTGTGAAAAGTGCTGATAAACTCTTCATGGTGAATAATTACGATGCTCTGAATGCATAGAGTAAATGAGGAGGAACTTTGGAAACCGTTTAATTCTGTTTTTCACCGTTTGACGAGAGACAAAAATCGGAAACGTCGCTTTTAATTGAATCACTGAGGAGCCATCGTACAGTTTTAATGTCCGCTTCTTTCAATAAAAAACAGCTTTGAAAAGAGATAAGATCATTTAAAGTCAAGATGGAGCAATGCGGAATTTCGCCGATATTTCGGAGCCGATATTTCGGAGCCGATATTTAGGGATGATTTCAATTATTTCCCCTAAATTCTGTCATTTAAATATACAACAAACTCACCCACAGCTCATTTTTACCACACAACTGTAACAGAGCTGTGGAGTCATTATGAGTGGAACACAGGATGAGACCAGCCACAGGACTGGATCCACCAAACCAAAGACCAAACCAGATTTTCACATTACTTATAATAAATAAATTGCTGTAAATTGTGCGGTTCGAATCACCGTTTGTGTTTGCTTTTATGTAATGTTATGTAATGGTAGAGCTACTTTTGGATCTGCAGCTTCTCGAGAAACGCAGTTCGCCAACACTTAAACTCTTTTTGTCCAAATGGAAACAACGAAACACATGGAAACTCTCAGAAGATCATTTTCCTGGTGCTCGATCCTGTGGAGGTTTGGTCCTGTGGAGGTTTTGTCCTGTGGAGGTTTTGTCCTGTGGAGGTTTTGTCCTGTGGAGGTTTTGTCCTGTGGAGGTTTTGTCCTGTGGAGGTTTGGTCCTGTGGAGGTTTGGTCCTGTGGAGGTTTTGTCCTGTGGGATTTCGTGACACGAGATCTTGACCCATCCCAAGGAGTCGAGTTTTGTGCAGTTTTCTCTTCGTATAAAATGTTAGAGGTGGAGTTTAATGAAACAGAAAACACACAAATACAAATGCAAGTGAAAAAAGTGAAAAAATATTGTGTCCAAAGCAAGAAAAATTATTTGATGAAAACTTTTTGTTGAAACGTTATTTTAAAAAAAAGAAAACAGCGTTTGGACATCGGCCGTCTCAGTGCTGTGCAATTTTTTCCATTTTAAAGCGGTGGAGAGTCTGTGAAACGCTTTTTTCCATGAAATGTTTCACAGTTTGGTATTAAACGTGTCTGTCTTCATGAAGACCAAACCAGACCGAGTTACAGGTCAGATCTGTGGGGAGGCGACCCCGCTGAGAGTCAGAATGCCTGTTTCTAGGTATTTTTGAACTATAATAAAACCCCTTGTAATTGAATAAATATAAAGTAAAGCTGCTTAATGTCACACTGTGGAACTTTCCAGGCAGAGCAATGACGTATCCATAGAAACAAGCAGGTGACGGAGCCTCAACCAAAAAGTTCCACAGTGCACCTGTAAAACAAAGCTTTGTGTGACTCTTTAGGCGGCAGCTCGGCCAAAACAACATACTGTTCTGTGCTCAAGAATGAAGCTGATGCACTAAAAAGTCCAAATACTGGAGATGATGTCAGTTTCTCTTTAATACTCAAAGCAAAACTCTATAAATAAAATAAAAAGTACATTGGTCTGGCTCAACAGCCTCAGGTCAAGAAGAGATCACAGAGAGAACACTGCGCCAAATCAGATTTAAAGGGACTGATGAAGGATTAAGATAAACCGTGTTTACATAGACTCTGTTACGCAACAAAACTGTGGACACTGTTAATCTGAGTCCAGCGCAAATATTTATGTTTCTGCTTTTTAAAGGGCCCATAATACAATATTTTCTGATCTATACAAGTCTGCTTTAAAATGAGTCAAATTGTACTTTTCCTGTAGATCCGAGCTGCAGATGCTGTTGTTGTCAGGCATTTTGTCTCTTTTGCCATTAATCTACTTGTTAGCAGCTTGGAAAACAGGACGAACATCCTCATTTTGCTGTTAGTCCTGTGGCTCAGCCTGTAGCTTCTGAACAATTGGGCAGACCCTGGTTTTGCTCTGCTCCTCCGTCCTCCTCTGTCTCCATGGAAACCTGCAGATTCTGGCTGTGGCGTCATGGCAACAGTCAGGCCACATCAGCATCACCTGCACCTCCTTCACCTGAACTCGCTCATGTTTCACTACGATTTTAGGGAGCAGAGGGTCAATTATCATTTAAAGGTCCTAGATTACAAAAAAGGTGACTCTTGTGAGCTTTAAGCCACGTGAGGATGTTGTTACCTCCTCAAACACAGACCTGGAGTATTATTTCATTCACACACGTTTGAATCACTTTATTCTTTGTGGTAGTTTTCAAATTAACAGCCACATTTCCCTTTAGTTCAGTAGAGATTGGCAAATGACAAAGGAGTTTAAAAGCAAAAAGGCCCAGCAGCACCTACTCTTCCTGTGGGGGCTCAGGGAGGAGCAGATGGACACAAGGCTGTTGGAGACCTCCTACTGTTCCCCCATGAGAGCCTGCGGACCTCTGCTGTGTCAGTGCGGCACAGAGGCAGACGGGAGGGTGACCAACACGGCACAGAAAATCACTGGCTGCCCTCTGCCATCCATATCTACCATATCTAACATCATAAAGGACAATCCCCATCCCGGCTTCCATCTCTTCAACCTGTTTCCTTCTGTCAGACGCTTCAGGTCCATTCCTGCCAGAACAAAGAGACTCAGGGACAGCGTCTTTCCCAAAACCGTCACCAAACTAAACTCAAGTTTGCACTGAGAACTTCTGCTGCTGCCACTTGGACCCTCTGTTATGTGTCTGTCCGTGTACATCCAGCGGGTTTTGCACAAGTTTTATTGTAGTTTATGTGTATTAGCCAGTAATTTGATTAATTTTTATGTGCACTTCAGACAGATACAGACTATGGCTCAGGGGCCAAATGTGGCTCTCAGATCAATTGTTTTGGCCCTCAGGCTTCCAGGTGAATTTATTTTAATTTAATTTATTTTGTATTTTGTAGCGCCCAAAATCACAACACCAGTTTCCTCTAAGGACTTTCCAAGATTTGGATGAGCCAAACATACACACAGACATATCAGAACAGGAATAAACAACATTCATGTAAAGCAGCAAATGAAACATTGTCCAGTCATCCCCTGTCCTTAGACCCTCCTTCTCAGCAAGGAAAAACTCCAAAAAACCCAGGGTCCTGGGAAAAAGAAGAAACCTCGGGGAGAACTACAGTGAAGGAGAGATCCACTCCCATGGACGGACAGGCTATAGATGTCCAGGCCCGTGGGCCAGTTCAGTATGACCACAGCTACCCAGGTGGGGAAGGAGCAGGGGAGGAGGAGCCGGGCGAAGAGGAGGAGAATTGACCCATACTCCTGCAAGTCGTACTTTTTACTGCATGTTTTTGAAATCTACCTTGATCAAGCAGATTTAGTTTGTCCCTTTGAGGGTCTGAGCCTGGGCAAAGGTCTGGAGGGTCACTGAAGCCTGTTATAAATGCACAGATTTGAATTACTCACTGTTCTGACCCTCAGTATATGACCCTCGTTCGGCCTCACGCTGCTCTGTGTTTTCATATGTGGCCCTGGATGAAAAAAGTTTGGGCACACCTGACTTTAGCTTCTCATCTCGTTGTGTATAATGACAATAAAGACTTTCTATTCTATTCCTGCATTGCCACATGACATCACAAGGTGAAACAAAGTGTTTTCAGTTTCAGAGAAGAAAGTCAAAATGCAGGGTTTGTGTGTTAATCGTGTGTGAATGAAACAAAACACAACTTCATAACAGATGAGAAAACAACACCCTATGGATCCTTGAACTGAACTTGGCGACCTCCGAGCCGAGAAACCTCATGTTGCTAAAACAAATGAATGAGCTCAGCGTTTAATTCATAAAAAGCATTTGGTCATGTCCCTGTTTGGAGGATGATTCAGACTTCTGGCTCTGCACCAGCCTGTTTCATCAGAGCGGCCCCTCCTTCACACACTCACACATGGAACACATGCAGCAGCTCTGGGCTCTTCTGTGCACCCAGCCCCACACAGGCACTCAAACCACTTATTCACATTCACATTTATGGGTAATTGTACTTATTTGATAGATTTTCAAACATGGCCCTTTACTTTGATTGTACTTCAATTCTAACCATATAATTATTAGTTACATTTCAAATCATAGGAGTCCCTGTCGTCCCGAGGAACACAGTCTCACCACTGTCTCTGAAGCCACAAAAAGCTGCAGCGCTGATTGGCTCGAACACAGAGAAGATTTGTGGTTTAAAACAAGAATTCATTCATTTTCAAAGTGTGTTTACGACACTGAAAACGAGACTCTAAAACACAGCTGAAACTGCATACAAAACTTGTAACTCTGAGCAGCATTTTTGGTGCACACTTTATTTCAGATTTGCCCGAATTACTGTTATACAACACCCACCCCTGCATTAAGGAGTGTGCAGTGTTTCTGGTGTGTGTGTGTGTGTGTGTGTGTGTGTGTGTGTGTGTGTGTGTGTGTGTGTGTGTGTGTGTGTGTGTGTGTGTGTGTGTGTGTGTGTGTGTGTGTGTGTGTGTGTGTGTGTGTGTGTGTGTGTGTGTGGAGTAATGCAGGACCACACCCTGAGCATTATAACATGCACATCACAGGAGGATCTGTCCCAGAACTCAGACTTAGAGAATCACAGGGTCCCGATTCGACAAACGGCTCACGATACGATATTATCACGATATGGCGATACAAGAGCAACAATATTTCTTTGTTAAACCACCGAAATGCTGTTTTAATCATCAAAACAGTGAATATGTCAAGAGTATTACATAAACAAATCTCCATCTAACAAAACTGTAGGGCAGTCACAAAAAATGACTAAAAGACACCAAAAATACTCAGCAGAACTGTGTTTCACTGAGAACAAAAGAATGAGCAGTTTTAGACACTATAAAGCACTGTCTTGTACAAAATGGTGAATATGATTTAGTACTTTTCCACCTTAAGGCTCAAAACGCTTTAGAACAACAGTGTCCACATGTGGGACCTGGGATCACCCACCTACAGTGTTAAAGCAGAATGTTCCAACTGAGCTACTGTCACTCAGTATTTGGACTTTATATTTCCTAATAGTGTTGTAAAAATTCTATACCCAAATACAAATCAATACTAAAGCTAGAGTCCAAACTCCAAAGATCGGTTTAATTTTTAATACACTTTCTCCCGGTGAACCACTCGTCACGTTATTGAATTCGCACAGGCGAAGTCTGTTAACACGGCGTCGGACACGAGCGGCAGCCTGAGCCAAGTCCCGGCTTTGAAGACGCCAGAAACACTCAAAGCTCCGACTGGCACCGTTTTGGGTTCAGAAACGATAAAGATGCACTTGACAGAAGCAAAGTGATTTGAGGCCAAATGGAGGCGAAGTTTAGCGGAAACACAACCATAACAGGAACCTGAATCGAGATCAGATCGGATCGTGATAATCGATTCTGAATCTTGAGAATCGGAATAGAATCGATTCTTGGAATTTGAATCAATACCCAGACCTAGTTTGCACGTTCTCCTCTGTCTAGGTGGGCTCTCAGGTTTCCCCCAACCCAAAAAGGTGCACAGCAAACATCAGCATGTAGAGACAGTGTAGGTCCTGGCGCTGCACTGCAGAAGCTCCTCCTGTGGTCGAGGGTCAGGAAAACGGCCTGAAAGGTTTTACAGGACCCAGTGACAAACGCACCTGTGACTTCAAATGGTCAGTCACAGAAAAGAGCTCCTGTAGTTTGGGTTGTTCCTCTAAAAGGATCAGCAGCAGTAGTTCCCTCACGCTCCCTTCACCCATCGAGCCCATCACAGTTACATAAGACCACAACTACAATCAAGACTTTATATTATTACTGTTTCTGTCCATCTGCTGACCATAGACTTTCCACTATGCAAAACCATCCAGTAAAACAGATTGCACTTTAAAATCTCCCACATATGATCCTATAATCAAAGCACTTCCTGAGCCGAAAACCAAAACATCATCGGGCGTCACTGTCACAGAAGATTAGAAATGGAACAATAGCGCCGTCGTGTCATTTGGCAAGACGGCATACGCCATCTGTCAAGAGGTTTTCTCCTGCACGTAAGAGACTGACCTTTATATTAACTTCTCAATCTGAGCCTCAATCAGGCTTCACAAATCGACCTGGAAAAGCAAACATTTGTGGTGATTTTTACTGGAATTGAGGACAGAATAAAGTCTCAAAATGACCACAATGAGCCGCAGAAATTGTAATCTGACCACATAAAAAAATATGGGAGACCTCAACATGTCGTAAAAGTACCTAAACTGCTCTAGTGTAAGCCACAAATGGAGACGATTCTGAAAATTTAGTATTTTTAACAAACAAAATTACACACAAGAGCTCTTCATAACTGATTTACAGGTCTATATTTTTTGGTAATTGAAACTTTCTTTGACAAAAACGGAAGGCCCTATGTCGTATTATGGTGTGGTTACAGAATAAAGCATATATTTTTACATGGTTATTACAGTAAAAAAGAAGAGAAGATCAAGACAAAATACGTTTTGATGACTTTATAATATCTATAATTTAAATGGTCTTTAACTTTTCAGAGGCGACATCTGTTTTTTCATCCATGGACAGGTTATTACTTTACTTATTACTAATTACTTACATCCTTCAACCCAAGGCGACCTGTCAGGATGAGCCCTGGAGCTCGTCTTGGTCAGGACCACCTCAGCTGGAGGATTTGCCCTGTTGTGCTTGTTTTCGGGGGTGACTTTAGGCAGATTTTAGGGGTAGGGACGAGACAGAATTCTCACAAAATGAGACTAGGCACGAGATAAGGTCCACACGATCAAGACAAGGCAAGATTTTGTTGCGTTCAGTTCACAGTTTTGGCCTTAACCCTTTTATTGAGGACTTTTGTGGTCATTTTTGCTCTGCTTTTTGGAACTACAAGAAAAAAATCTCAGGTCATTTTCCTCACGATCTTGTGGCAAATGTTTTTTTCTGTATTGCAGCTATTTTTCAGGTTTGGCATCAATGCACATTAAGACAATACAGACGCAGGATCAATTTCAAACATTAACACTGGCTCACAATTTAATGAATGCATTAAAAATATAAAAATAGAAGGAAATGATGCTTTGATTTGTTCCTACAGAGATGCTGAATAAAATGGACAGAACCACTGAAGATTTCACTCACTCCCAGACAGAACTGGAGGAAGAAGATGCTCCACACAGAAGGGCCCGAGTAACCCAGGGGTCAAATGTGTCTTTATGAATAAAAAAACATAAAAAAAAAACATATGACTGTAATGTAGTACTACAGAGGGGGCAGTTTATTGAGCGTTTTGCCCTGGCAGGGGGTCAGCGGCATTTCCTCGCCCGTCAGTCATGACCAGTTGTATAAAGGTCAAATAAATGTCATTTTAAAATCAATACTTTAATGAACAACTGTGACAAAGGAGGAAGAGCCAGACTGAACTGAACACGTATCCGGATCATCATAATCAAACCTACAGAAACATGTAAAAGTGAATCTTTAAAAAACCTGGATTCCACTATTTTCTGATCTATGTTATAATGTTGTTTACAAATCCTTTCACTAAAATAATTTGGATAATTTTAGCCCTGGAATCTCCCATCTCTACTGAACTAAAGGTAAAATGAGCTGTTATCTTGAAAACTACAGCTTCATGAGACCTGAAGGTGGACCAGAGCATTTAGCTTTGGAGATGGAGACACTAGGGTCCAGCCAGAGTCACAGGATCCTGGGTTTTTTGGAGTTTTTCCTTGCTGAGAAGGAGGGTCTAAGGACAGGGGATGACTGGACCATGTTTCATTTGCTGCTTTACATGAATGTTGTTTATTCCTGTGTTGATATGTCTGTGTGTTTTACTCATCCATATCTTGGAACGACCTTAGAGGAAACTGTTGTTGTGATTTTGGGCGCTACAAAAATAAATTGAATTGAATAGAAACTAATGAATAAAAAACAAAACTTTGAGTATATTTTGATGAGGAAATAACATTATAACCTGGCTTAAAGCTCACAAGAGTCAGTTTGCAGAACCTTTAAATGTAACACTCAATGAATAAATATGAGAAAAATGCAACATGATGATTTAAAGTATATTTGGTATATTTTATGTAAAATATTTCATGGAAGGAATTGGATGTTCAGTATTTCAAGTTACAATTTAAAGGTGCACTATGTAACTTTTTGGTTGGGGGTCCTTCACCTGCTTGTTTCTATGGCTGTCGCTGCTCTGCCTGGAATGTTCCACAGTGTGACATTAAGCAGCTCGACATTACATTTACTTAATTAGAGGTGATTTTATTGCTCAAGAATACCTAGAAAAACAGGCATTCTGACTGTGAACGGGGTCGCCTCTCCACAGATCTGACCTGTAACATGATCTGGTTTCAAGAAGAAGAAAGAAGAAACATTCCAGACGGACTCTCCACCAGAAAAGTTACACAGTGCACCTTTACGTTCCTTGAAATGACGGTGAAGTAAAACATAAATACTACGGTCGCCGTTTCATTTGACTGACAGGTCGTTTGCCCCATAAACCTTTTATATTCTGGTTACTCTGCAACATTTGGAAACTTAAATGTAATGATACCCCAAGAGTTTCTTTAACAATTTTTCTATTTCCTCTTCACTGGAAAATCTATACATTTTCCAGTCCATCTGCCTATATCCCAGATGTCTCCTCACATCTGCTGCCGGACACTTAAACCTTATAGGGAAAATCTATCCTGCCACTCAAATCTATGAAACTGTTTCAAGGGCCCATATTACCCTATTTTCTGTCTATGTTATTTCCTCATCACAAACAGACCTGGAGCTGTGTGTTGTTTGTGGTAATAAAAGGAAGTGAAGTAAAGGGTTAGTCAAACATGTGTAAAGGCAACAAAATACAACTCCAGGTCTGTTTTTGATGAGAGAAGAACATTATAACATGACTTGAAGCTCACAAGAGTCAATTTCACGCAATACAGGAGCTTTAAAAATGACTAAATTCAACACAAGTCTGGGGTATTGTCAGTAGCTTCACAAATTTAGCCTCAGATCAGATGCGATGACTCCGTGACGATCTCTTTCCAGTCGGCTTCATGAGGAGGGGCACTGAGGAGGGGCTGCTAATAGCCACTGTGTAATTGTCTCATTCTGCTACTGGTCATGCTGGAAAAGTTAAGTCAGTCGTCAGTTAGCTTGATTTTTGTTACTATAGAGACTGTAGATACGATTATAGTCGAAAAAACACATTTGGGGATTGTTAGGGTTTGAATCCGCCCAACACCAATGTCAACTACTTCCATTTTCACAATTTATTTGCTCATTTATTTTTGGTGATTAAAATGGAATCTAATTAAAGCTATTCCTAAATTCTGAGCATGCTTCTGATCGTCGACTGTCACCAAGCAATGGTGCTAAAACCAATAGCATCAAGTGGGTTAGTTAAAGCATAAAAACCATAGACTGTATAGAGACGTGGACTAAATGACTGTGACGTCCGCCATAGCATCCAGCCAAATGAAGCTCATCGGGGAGAATCTGAAAGCAGAATTTCATGGAATTCCGACCACAGTAGGGTTGGGCGGTAATACGGTATCCCGAGGTATCAAAAAGTAGCAACGATTCAGTTTCATTCCGTCATTTAAAAAATTGCAGCGCATAAGGAGCTAATATAGCATTAGGAGCATTTTGGCTTCAGGCCGAATCACAGGGGAGAGACACAAATGTTGAGGAGCTCCGACCCTGCGTCAGGCCAGATCCACCACAGTCACTTCAGACACAGGAACAGCAGGACTTCCTCCCTCCGCTCTCTCTCCTCTTCAAACGTGGTTCCGCTCGGAGATTTTCATCCACACACAGCGAGGAAGAAGAAAAAAAACCTGACTGACGCTTCGTGTGGATGTTGAGCTGAAAAGTTTGTGATGGAGACGTTTTATTGAGAGTCGAGAGTCGAGGGGGGACGAGGCTGAAGAGGAGAAAGTTCAGACTTTCACGGAGGAGACGGGAACTTCTCCTCCTGCCGAGAGCACAGGTCTGTCAGATACAACATGCTGCAGTGGAAATATCACACACCCTGGACTGTCGCCTTTTTATTCTGGAATCTGCCTCCTCTGCGCTTTTCTTGTCTTATCAAAATTTGAATACCACCCAACCCTAAACCGCAGGCATAATATCAACCAAGAAGGAGCGAGCTTATTGACGGTAATGCCCCTTTCCCACCCACGGTCAATCAAACCTGTTGCTCAAACTGTAGCAGGAGCGACTTCGGGGAGAGAAGGCGCCTCATTGGTCTGTATCAATGCTCATGGCCTGATTTACAAACAAAAGAGCAACATAAAAAAACCCAGGGACATGTAGAGCGGGTTAATACGAACGTTTTAAGACCAAAATTAAAGATAAAAACAAAAAAAAGTATTAAAGCCAATGTTCCCAAAGTAAGAACTGTTTACTGATACAGATTACAGCTCAACACGAGACTACTGTGTGCTGTCTGCATCTAATTATAAAGTTTTCTGTCCACAAAGCGCAATAGTGAGATGTTAGCATGCTAGTTGTTGCTGTTAGTACAGAGCAGCACTGGCATACTTGATCGTCTCGAAAATAAGTGATTCATTATTGCTCAAACATGCACGTATCACTCCAAATACCACGTTAAGAGGGTAAATGAGAAGTGGAAACAACTACAACATGGTTAAAGTCTTGAAAAAGTTGGATTTTGCAGAATAGGTCTGGCTTAAGACAGAAAAAATAAGGTAGGTGTCTTTAATAATAATGGTACCAGCAGCAGTTTTAGTAGTATTAGTAGTATTAGCAGCATTAGCAGCATTAGCAGCATTAGCAGCATTAGCAGTGTTACAGAAGGACGAGTGGAAGAGCAGAAGTCGTCCCAAATGTGCTCCGAGCTTGTTGCTGCGGGAACCCAAATATTTACCTCAGCCCAAAACGGCACGGGTTTTTTTTTTTTCACTTTCTGGAAAATGGACAATGATCTGCATGTGTCTGCATTAATCGCCTTGTCAACCTGTGTGTTACCAAAACAGCAGCTCAGGAGTGTGTGTGTGGACTGTGGGGTAAGAATGACACCTTTGCCCTTTTCTGTGGTCACTTCTGAACACATAAAAACAGCATTTCACTTGTTACTGTGGAGCTGAAGCTGAGACCAGCCACTCTAGTCCACACATTTTTTAAAAACGTCACATATTGAGAGTTCAAAGGCCTCACAGTGACGAAGCAGCTGCAGCACGTGCACAGACCGTCCACACTTTTCTGTTCCACTGGCCGATATCGACCAAGACCAGAACAGAGACAGAACAGAACTCATTTCCTTTTAACACAAACAGCATGAGCTAAAACACCATCCAGATCTGTTTTGTAACTACAGAACATCTTTTAAAGGTGCACTGTGTAACTTTTTGGTGGCTTGGGAGTCCGTCACCTGCTTGTTTCTATGGAGATGTCACTGCTTCACCTGGAATGTTCCACAGTGTGACATTAAACAGCTCTACTTTACATTTACTCATTTGCTGATGGATTTAGCTCAAAAATACCCAGAAAAACATGTGCTCTGACTTCTGTCTCTCCACAGATCTGACCTGTCACTTGGTCTGGTTTGGTTTCCATGACGACAGAAAGCTTTACTGTGAAACATTCCAGACAAAACTGTAACATCATGGAGAAAAGCATCTGAAGGACCCTCTACTAATGTTACCCAATACACCTTTATATTATATTTTGGACCAGTAAATCGTCTTATTAAACCCATTTATACCAAAATGCGATATCATCTTAACCGATATATTTGAAAGTCAATACCCGATCCATTAAAATGTTCAATATCGGCTCTGATATCGAATACCAGTATCGTATCGGTGCATCCCTACCTACGTGGTGACTAATATCCACAGTGTGGTTATTTTAAGCCCAGGAATCACATGGAACATTCCAAGCAAAGCCAAAACATCTCCATGGAGACAAACATGCAGCGCACCCTCCAGCGGAAAAGTTACAGAATGCAACTTTAGCTTGAATTTGCAGTACAATTTATGAACTTCTGTTCCACGTACTGATTTATTCACGCCCCCAAACTGAGCCAAACGACTTACTTTATTTTTAACCTCATGTTTACATAGCAACCGTAGTATTGGTCATGAAAACACATTAAAGCCTCATTATACCTGAGCAGGTCCCCCTCCCCCTGCACTGCCCCTGCAGCTGCTTCCTCTCCTCTCACTCCGCCTGGACACACGGCCACATTTAGGCGTGGTTCTTCCCCTCCGCTGCATCGGCCAAAACACAGCACGAGTCAAAGCACGAGTCAAAGTACGAGCCAAAGCACGAGTCAAAGTACGAGTCAAAGTACGAGTCAAATACGAGTCAAAGTACGAGTCAAAGTACGAGTCCAAGTACGAGTCAAAGTACGAGTCAAAGTACGAGTCAAAGTACGAGTCAAAGTACGAGTCAAAGTACGAGTCAAATACGAGTCAAATACGAGTCAACTACGAGTCAAAGTACGAGACAAAGTACGAGTCAAAGTACGAGTCAAAGTACGAGTCGTGCACTGTTGTTTCAGGCCCTAATCCCATCCAGCTGCAGAGGAGCATCACTGGGCACAGGCTCAGGGGTGACGGCTGTGCTCCGCCCGCTCCACACTTGGGACTGTGCCAAGGCCAAGAAAAAAGCCCACAATGCCGCGGGCCACCCAGGAGCTCCATGGCAACCAGAATACTGTGGACTTATTTGAGCTGGGGAGGGTTTGTTTTTTTGTTAAATGTCACATGTTGCACCAAATTGATTCTTGTGAGTTTTAAGCCGTGTCATAATGTTGTTACCGTCTCAAAACAAATCTGGAGCTGTGTTTTTGTTTCATACGCACGTCTGTCTGCATCTCCAAAGCTCAAAATGTGGTCGTTTTCAAGCTTTTTACCTTTAGTTCAGTAGAGATCAGCAATGCCAGGGCTGAAATTATCCAAATGAGGAGCACACAGACTAAATGTGCAGGATCTGAGTGTTAAACATGTGTGAATGAAACAAACACAACTCCAGGTCTGTTCTGATGAGGAAACATCATAGCACAGATCAGAAAATAGTGAAATATGGGCCCTTTACACCAAAGCTTCAAACTTTAAACCTGTTAAACCGAATGTGTTTATCTCCATGAGCAGAAGCAAAGTCAGAAGTGAAGTTAAATCAGATCTGCAGAGAGTTTTCAAAGTATTTTTAGCAATAAAAACTGTGAATGGATAAATGCAAGATAAATAAGTTTAACAGGATAGTGTGGAACATTCCAGGTAAAGCAATAACATCTCCATGGAGACCAGGAAGTGGCGGATCCTCTAGTTAAAAGAGTGTGACAGTCTGTAATAATCTACATTGTCCTCGGGCCTAATCTCTAAATCCTAAAAAGTAAAATGTTGACATAAAGAGGGAGTATTTTTACTTTCTGCTCAGACATAACACATTTAGATCAGCGTGGTGCCTTTTATTGTTTTGAAAAGACTAAAAACAATGCATTAACATGTTTTATTACTTTCCCTTTTGTTTTTGAGTCTCCTCCTCGTGTTATTTCACTGCCCCTTCAGAGCGCTATCACGACACAATCAGCAGCGCGTCACGCTGTTCTGCACAGTTTTGTATCATGTTTTTGTATCTTTATGGAGAACTGTCAGTGGGAGCAGGGGCGATGTAGAATTATGGGCAGAATCTTAGAGCTAAATGTAAGGAGGGTTCAAACAGGGCCCAGGAGAGATCACTAAATTACTCAAACATGCATGGATGGCATCTAAAACTTCTTCAGGCATGTTTTTGGGCAATGTTATAGTATTGCAGAAAGTTAAAGGTCTCTGGTAGAAAACCCACCAGTTGCTTGTTTCCACTGGAGATGTTATTCCTTTGTCTGCGATGTTCCAGAATACGGCATTAAACTTATTCATCTCCACATACTGTAAAGCACCAAATAACAGGCGGAGCTTTTAATGGTTTCAATCACTTAATACACCAGGCATTTATTTGAGACCAGGCGACAGTTTGGGACAGGCCATTAATTCCTTCCTCACAAAAATCCTGCTCAGCAAAACTGGGAAAACACAGAACTCAAATTCACTGAACCAGTGCGACTAGAATCAGACTTTTATACGATGGTCTGGAGACTTTGACCTTGTCGTCTTCTTGCCGCCAAACAGAAAAACATCTCACGGCTGCTTCTCCTGAGTTTTCCTCTGTGTATTTTACCACAGAAACTTGAAATTTTGAGTCGTATTTTTTATTTTTTCGCCGCACTGGAGCCACAGAGGTCAACAATGTGGTGAAAGACCGACTGAAAGAAAAGACGACCAACGACGTAAAAACAAACAGGCAAAGAAGAAAAACGTGCAGCGCCAGTGGTCACGTCTTCTTCCTTGATATATATATATATATTTTTTTTTTTTAATACAATAGACTGTTGATTTGGAGCAGGCATTTATTTCTCAAAATATTCACCTGCACCTGGTGTTTAATGGGACTTGGCTCGCAGGAGATGCCAACAGATCTATTTACATATGAGATCTGTGAAGAGGCGACTCACTGTCACAATGCATCTTTTTAAATGTATTTCTGAGAAAAAAACACCCGTAATTGAATACATTGCAGTTTATATAATCTTAATTTTTTAAATATAGAGATTGTAGGACAGCTGGATATAGTTTATTTTGGATACTTTGTTTTTCTATTTCTTATTTCATGTTCAAATTAATTTTACTCATTTTATTTTTATACAAAACAAAACTGCTCTAGGTACATATTTATAGGCTATATTTATTTTCAATTTGAAAGTTTCGATTACATTATCAGTAACAAAGTGGGGTTTTTTTTAGATAAAGAAATGGTGAATAAATGCATCATGCAACAAAAAAATAATCTTGTGAATAATCGTGATTTCAATATTAACTGAAATAATTGTGATTTTTTTCCCCATAATCGAGCAGCCCCAGATCTAAATGTTTTAATCTAAATCTTAGATATTTTTAAAATGAAGTCATCATGCACACTACATATTCTGATTCAGAAATAATTGTAAGAAAGCTGCTTCCTTAAAGAGACACTGTCAAAGGAAATTTGGAGATTAAAAATAAACTTCTAGATCTAAGCTGAACTGTAGAAGTCCAAAGCAAAGACGCACCTCACCTCAGCCCATCTCGAATCATCTTTGTTTCCTGAATGACTTCAGTTCTTTCCCATCACCTCTGCAGACTGACTGGTCGTGCAGAAAGAGGTGTTGGCACATGCTGACCTGGTGCTGACCTGGTGCTGACCTGGTGCCTTTGAGCTGCAGTTGCCTGAGGAGACGTGTGGAGATTGGCTCTATTCAAGTGCACATTTTCATAAATATTGACAGCTGTTTGTTATCGGATAGACTAATAATGATGTCATGGATTTCAATTAGGACTTTGCCAAAAATGCTGCACGAAGAGTCTGCAGCCAATCATGTGGCAGTAAGAGCGTGTGAAGAGTCTACAGCCAATCATGTGGCAGTAGGAGCGTGTGAAGAGTCTGCAGCCAATCATGTGGCAGTAAGAGCGTGTGAAGAGTCTGCAGCCAATCATGTGGCAGTAAGAGCGTGTGAAGAGTCTACAGCCAATCATGTGGCAGTAAGAGCGTGTGAAGAGTCTACAGCCAATCATGTGGCAGTAAGAGCGTGTGAAGAGTCTACAGCCAATCATGTGGCAGTAAGAGCGTGTGAAGAGTCTGCAGCCAATCGTGTGGCAGTAAGAGCGTGTGAAGAGTCTACAGCCAATCATGTGGCAGTAAGAGCGTGTGAAGAGTCTGCAGCCAATCATGTGGCAGTAAGAGCGTGTGAAGAGTCTACAGCCAATCATGTGGCAGTAGGAGCGTGTGAAGGGTCTGCAGCCAATCATGTGGCAGTAAGAGCGTGTGAAGAGTCTGCAGCCAATCATGTGGCAGTAAGAGCGTGTGAAGAGTCTGCAGCCAATCATGTGGCAGTAAGAGCGTGTGAAGAGTCTGCAGCCAATCATGTGGCAGTAAGAGCGTGTGAAGAGTCTGCAGCCAATCGTGTGGCAGTAAGAGCGTGTGAAGAGTCTGCAGCCAATCGTGTGGCAGTAAGAGCGTGTGAAGAGTCTGCAGCCAATCGTGTGGCAGTAAGAGCGTGTGAAGAGTCTACAGCCAATCATGTGGCAGTAAGAGCGTGTGAAGAGTCTACAGCCAATCGTGTGGCAGTAAGAGCGTGTGAAGGGTCTGCAGCCAATCATGTGGCAGTAAGAGCGTGTGAAGAGTCTGCAGCCAATCGTGTGGCAGTAAGAGTGTGTGAAGAGTCTACAGCCAATCATGTGGCAGTAAGAGCGTGTGAAGAGTCTGCAGCCAATCGTGTGGCAGTAAGAGCGTGTGAAGAGTCTACAGCCAATCGTGTGGCAGTAAGAGCGTGTGAAGGGTCTGCAGCCAATCATGTGACAGTAAGAGTGTGTGAAGAGTCTGCAGCCAATCGTGTGGCAGTAAGAGTGTGTGAAGAGTCTGCAGCCAATCATGTGGCAGTAAGAGCGTGTGAAGAGTCTGCAGCCAATCATGTGGCAGTAAGAGCGTGTGAAGAGTCTGCAGCCAATCGTGTGGCAGTAAGAGCGTGTGAAGAGTCTACAGCCAATCATGTGGCAGTAAGAGTGTGTGAAGAGTCTACAGCCAATCATGTGGCAGTAAGAGTGTGTGAAGAGTCTGCAGCCAATCATGTGGCAGTAAGAGGGTGTGAAGAGTCTGCAGCCAATCGTGTGGCAGTAAGAGAGTGTGAAGAGTCTACAGCCAATCGTGTGGCAGTAAGAGCGTGTGAAGAGTCTGCAGCCAATCATGTGGCAGTAAGAGCGTGTGAAGAGTCTGCAGCCAATCATGTGGCAGTAAGAGCGTGTGAAGAGTCTGCAGCCAATCATGTGGCAGTAAGAGCGTGTGAAGAGTCTGCAGCCAATCATGTGGCAGTAAGAGTGTGTGAAGAGTCTACAGCCAATCGTGTGGCAGTAAGAGCGTGTGAAGAGTCTACAGCCAATCGTGTGGCAGTAAGAGCGTGTGAAGAGTCTGTAGCCAATCGTGTGGCAGTAAGAGCGTGTGAAGAGTCTGCAGCCAATCGTGTGGCAGTAAGAGCGTGTGAGGAGTCTGCAGCCAATCATGTGGCAGTAAGAGTGTGTGAAGAGTCTGCAGCCAATCATGTGGCAGTAAGAGCGTGTGAAGAGTCTGCAGCCAATCATGTGGCAGTAAGAGTGTGTGAAGAGTCTGCAGCCAATCATGTGGCAGTAAGAGCGTGTGAAGGGTCTGCAGCCAATCATGTGGCAGTAAGAGCGTGTGAAGAGTCTACAGCCAATCGTGTGGCAGTAAGAGCGTGTGAAGAGTCTACAGCCAATCGTGTGGCAGTAAGAGCGTGTGAAGGGTCTGCAGCCAATCATGTGGCAGTAAGAGCGTGTGAAGAGTCTACAGCCAATCGTGTGGCAGTAAGAGCGTGTGAAGGGTCTGCAGCCAATCGTGTGGCAGTAAGAGCGTGTGAAGAGTCTACAGCCAATCGTGTGGCAGTAAGAGCGTGTGAAGAGTCTGCAGCCAATCATGTGGCAGTAAGAGCGTGTGAAGAGTCTGCAGCCAATCATGTGGCAGTAAGAGTGTGTGAAGAGTCTGCAGCCAATCGTGTGGCAGTAAGAGCGTGTGAAGGGTCTGCAGCCAATCATGTGGCAGTAAGAGCGTGTGAAGGGTCTGCAGCCAATCATGTGGCAGTAAGAGTGTGTGAAGAGTCTACAGCCAATCGTGTGGCAGTAAGAGCGTGTGAAGAGTCTACAGCCAATCGTGTGGCAGTAAGAGCGTGTGAAGAGTCTACAGCCAATCGTGTGGCAGTAAGAGCGTGTGAAGAGTCTACAGCCAATCGTGTGGCAGTAAGAGTGTGTGAAGAGTCTGCAGCCAATCGTGTGGCAGTAAGAGCGTGTGAAGAGTCTGCAGCCAATCGTGTGGCAGTAAGAGCGTGTGAAGAGTCTACAGCCAATCATGTGGCAGTAAGAGCGTGTGAAGAGTCTGCAGCCAATCATGTGGCAGTAAGAGCGTGTGAAGAGTCTACAGCCAATCGTGTGGCAGTAAGAGCGTGTGAAGAGTCTTCAGCCAATCTTGTGGCAGTAAGAGCGTGTGAAGAGTTTACAGCCAATCATGTGGCAGTAAGAGCGTGTGAAGAGTCTGCAGCCAATCGTGTGGCAGTAAGAGTGTGTGAAGAGTCTGCAGCCAATCGTGTGGCAGTAAGAGCGTGTGAAGAGTCTGCAGCCAATCGTGTGGCAGTAAGAGCGTGTGAAGAGTCTACAGCCAATCATGTGGCAGTAAGAGCGTGTGAAGAGTCTGCAGCCAATCGTGTGGCAGTAAGAGCGTGTGAAGAGTCTACAGCCAATCATGTGGCAGTAAGAGCGTGTGAAGAGTCTGCAGCCAATCATGTGGCAGTAAGAGCGTGTGAAGAGTCTACAGCCAATCATGTGGCAGTAAGAGCGTGTGAAGAGTCTGCAGCCAATCGTGTGGCAGTAAGAGCGTGTGAAGAGTCTACAGCCAATCGTGTGGCAGTAAGAGCGTGTGAAGGGTCTGCAGCCAATCGTGTGACAGTAAGAGTGTGTGAAGAGTCTACAGCCAATCGTGTGGCAGTAAGAGCGTGTGAAGGGTCTGCAGCCAATCATGTGGCAGTAAGAGCGTGTGAAGAGTCTGCAGCCAATCATGTGGCAGTAAGAGCGTGTGAAGAGTCTGCAGCCAATCGTGTGGCAGTAAGAGCGTGTGAAGAGTCTACAGCCAATCATGTGGCAGTAAGAGTGTGTGAAGAGTCTACAGCCAATCATGTGGCAGTAAGAGTGTGTGAAGAGTCTGCAGCCAATCATGTGGCAGTAAGAGCGTGTGAAGAGTCTGCAGCCAATCATGTGGCAGTAAGAGTGTGTGAAGAGCCTACAGCCAATCGTGTGGCAGTAAGAGCGTGTGAGGAGTCTGCAGCCAATCATGTGGCAGTAAGAGTGTGTGAAGAGTCTGCAGCCAATCATGTGGCAGTAAGAGCGTGTGAAGAGTCTGCAGCCAATCATGTGGCAGTAAGAGCATGTGAAGAGTCTACAGCCAATCGTGTGGCAGTAAGAGTGTGTGAAGAGTCTACAGCCAATCGTGTGGCAGTAAGAGCGTGTGAAGAGTCTGCAGCCAATCGTGTGGCAGTAAGAGCGTGTGAAGAGTCTGCAGCCAATCGTGTGGCAGTAAGAGCGTGTGAAGAGTCTGCAGCCAATCGTGTGGCAGTAAGAGCGTGTGAAGAGTCTGCAGCCAATCATGTGGCAGTAAGAGTGTGTGAAGAGTCTGCAGCCAATCATGTGGCAGTAAGAGCGTGTGAAGAGTCTGCAGCCAATCATGTGGCAGTAAGAGTGTGTGAAGAGTCTTCAGCCAATCTTGTGGCAGTAAGAGCGTGTGAAGAGTCTGCAGCCAATCGTGTGGCAGTAAGAGCATGTGAAGAGTCTACAGCCAATCGTGTGGCAGTAAGAGCGTGTGAAGAGTCTACAGCCAATCGTGTGGCAGTAAGAGCGTGTGAAGGGTCTGCAGCCAATCGTGTGGCAGTAAGAGCGTGTGAAGTGTCTGCAGCCAATCTTGTGGCAGTAAGAGCGTGTGAAGAGTCTGCAGCCAATCGTGTGGCAGTAAGAGCGTGTGAAGAGTCTGCAGCCAATCGTGTGGCAGTAAGAGCGTGTGAAGAGTCTACAGCCAATCATGTGGCAGTAAGAGCGTGTGAAGAGTCTACAGCCAATCATGTGGCAGTAAGAGTGTGTGAAGAGTCTGCAGCCAATCGTGTGGCAGTAAGAGTGTGTGAAGAGTCTGCAGCCAATCATGTGGCAGTAAGAGCGTGTGAAGGGTCTGCAGCCAATCATGTGGCAGTAAGAGTGTGTGAAGAGTCTACAGCCAATCGTGTGGCAGTAAGAGCGTGTGAAGAGTCTGCAGCCAATCGTGTGGCAGTAAGAGCGTGTGAAGAGTCTACAGCCAATCGTGTGGCAGTAAGAGCGTGTGAAGAGTCTACAGCCAATCGTGTGGCAGTAAGAGCGTGTGAAGAGTCTGCAGCCAATCGTGTGGCAGTAAGAGCGTGTGAAGAGTCTGCAGCCAATCGTGTGGCAGTAAGAGCATGTGAAGAGTCTACAGCCAATCGTGTGGCAGTAAGAGCGTGTGAAGAGTCTGCAGCCAATCATGTGGCAGTAAGAGCGTGTGAAGAGTCTACAGCCAATCGTGTGGCAGTAAGAGCGTGTGAAGAGTCTGCAGCCAATCATGTGGCAGTAAGAGTGTGTGAAGAGTCTACAGCCAATCGTGTGGCAGTAAGAGCGTGTGAAGAGTCTACAGCCAATCGTGTGGCAGTAAGAGCGTGTGAAGAGTCTACAGCCAATCATGTGGCAGTAAGAGCGTGTGAAGAGTCTACAGCCAATCGTGTGGCAGTAAGTGCCTGTGAAGCGTCTTCAGCCAATCTTGTGGCAGTAAGAGCGTGTGAAGAGTCTGCAGCCAATCGTGTGGCAGTAAGAGCGTGTGAAGAGTCTACAGCCAATCATGTGGCAGTAAGAGCGTGTGAAGAGTCTGCAGCCAATCATGTGGCAGTAAGAGCGTGTGAAGAGTCTACAGCCAATCATGTGGCAGTAAGAGCGTGTGAAGGGTCTGCAGCCAATCGTGTGACAGTAAGAGTGTGTGAAGAGTCTGCAGCCAATCGTGTGGCAGTAAGAGTGTGTGAAGAGTCTGCAGCCAATCATGTGGCAGTAAGAGCGTGTGAAGAGTCTATAGCCAATCATGTGGCAGTAAGAGCGTGTGAAGAGTCTGCAGCCAATCGTGTGGCAGTAAGAGCGTGTGAAGAGTCTACAGCCAATCATGTGGCAGTAAGAGTGTGTGAAGAGTCTACAGCCAATCATGTGGCAGTAAGAGTGTGTGAAGAGTCTGCAGCCAATCGTGTGGCAGTAAGAGTGTGTGAAGAGTCTGCAGCCAATCATGTGGCAGTAAGAGCGTGTGAAGAGTCTACAGCCAATCGTGTGGCAGTAAGAGCGTGTGAAGAGTCTGCAGCCAATCATGTGGCAGTAAGAGCGTGTGAAGAGTCTGCAGCCAATCATGTGGCAGTAAGAGTGTGTGAAGAGTCTGCAGCCAATCATGTGGCAGTAAGAGCGTGTGAAGAGTCTACAGCCAATCGTGTGGCAGTAAGAGTGTGTGAAGAGTCTACAGCCAATCGTGTGGCAGTAAGAGCGTGTGAAGAGTCTGCAGCCAATCGTGTGGCAGTAAGAGCGTGTGAAGAGTCTGTAGCCAATCGTGTGGCAGTAAGAGCGTGTGAAGAGTCTGCAGCCAATCGTGTGGCAGTAAGAGCGTGTGAGGAGTCTGCAGCCAATCATGTGGCAGTAAGAGTGTGTGAAGAGTCTGCAGCCAATCATGTGGCAGTAAGAGCGTGTGAAGAGTCTGCAGCCAATCATGTGGCAGTAAGAGTGTGTGAAGAGTCTGCAGCCAATCATGTGGCAGTAAGAGCGTGTGAAGGGTCTGCAGCCAATCATGTGGCAGTAAGAGCGTGTGAAGAGTCTACAGCCAATCGTGTGGCAGTAAGAGCGTGTGAAGAGTCTACAGCCAATCGTGTGGCAGTAAGAGCGTGTGAAGGGTCTGCAGCCAACCGTGTGGCAGTAAGAGCGTGTGAAGAGTCTACAGCCAATCGTGTGGCAGTAAGAGCGTGTGAAGGGTCTGCAGCCAATCGTGTGGCAGTAAGAGCGTGTGAAGGGTCTGCAGCCAATCGTGTGGCAGTAAGAGCGTGTGAAGTGTCACCAGCCAATCATGTGGCAGTAACAGCGTGTGAAGAGTCTTCAGCCAATCGTGTGGCAGTAAGAGCGTGTGAAGAGTCTACAGCCAATCATGTGGCAGTAAGAGTGTGTGAAGAGTCTACAGCCAATCGTGTGGCAGTAAGAGCGTGTGAAGGGTCTGCAGCCAATCATGTGGCAGTAAGAGTGTGTGAAGAGTCTACAGCCAATCGTGTGGCAGTAAGAGCGTGTGAAGGGTCTGCAGCCAATCGTGTGGCAGTAAGAGCGTGTGAAGAGTCTGCAGCCAATCGTGTGGCAGTAAGAGCGTGTGAAGAGTCTACAGCCAATCGTGTGGCAGTAAGAGCGTGTGAAGAGTCTGCAGCCAATCGTGTGGCAGTAAGAGCGTGTGAAGAGTCTGCAGCCAATCGTGTGGCAGTAAGAGCGTGTGAAGAGTCTACAGCCAATCATGTGGCAGTAAGAGCGTGTGAAGAGTCTGCAGCCAATCATGTGGCAGTAAGAGCGTGTGAAGAGTCTACAGCCAATCATGTGGCAGTAAGAGCGTGTGAAGAGTCTGCAGCCAATCATGTGGCAGTAAGAGCGTGTGAAGAGTCTACAGCCAATCGTGTGGCAGTAAGAGCGTGTGAAGGGTCTGCAGCCAATCATGTGGCAGTAAGAGCGTGTGAAGAGTCTGCAGCCAATCGTGTGGCAGTAAGAGCGTGTGAAGAGTCTGCAGCCAATCGGTCTGAGTCAGGTCCACTCTCCTCCTGCATCTTCATGTTTCACAGGTTTTGGCTTAAATCTGCACATTTGACTAAAACTGTGATGTGTGCGTCTGTGTGCGAGGCTCCTCCCCCCTCTCTCCTCCTCCTCTCTCCTCCTCCTCTCTCCTCCTCCTCTCTCCTCCTCCCTCTCTCCTCCTCCCTCTCTCCTCCTCCCTCTCTCCTCCTCCCTCTCCTTCCTCTCTCCTCCTCCCTCTCTCCTCCCTCCTCTCTCCTCCTCCCTCTCTCCTCCTCCCTCTCTCCTCCTCCCTCTCTCCTTCCCCCTCTCTCCTCCTCCCTCTCTCTCTCCTCCTCCCTCTCTCTGATCCAGCTGCACCTTCTTCTTCACTCCTCTTGTGCTTTTTATTGTTATAATCTGAGTTATGGAAAGTAAATGACTATTTTCTCACCGTTTATGAGTGAAACTTAAGCTCTCATTTAGCACATGGACATTACACAAATATGTGTGTGAACTTTTACTGTGTAATGTTCACACTCCTTCCAAACTTTACATGGATTGTGGATTTCTCCGGAATAACTGGGCCTATGAAAACAAAAGAAAACTTGGTGATCCTGACACTGCTCTTTCTGCCTGAAGTCCACCCGTCCTGTTCCTTTTGAAGGTCAAATGCAGATCAGAGAAAAAAACAGATTCTTTTTTCCCTCATCGCTCTGTTCTATTGTCAGGGTCGTATAATGAGGCAAGTCTGGAGGGTCAGGGGTTTAGTTTAAAGGTGGACTACGTAACTTTTTGTTTTGGGGTCCGTCACCTTCTTGTTTCTATGGATTTGTCATTGCTCTGCCTCGAATGTTCCACAGTGTGACATTTAAATCTTACATTTATTCAATTACAGGTGGTTTAATAGCTCAAAAACATCTAGAAAAACAGGCGTTCTGAGTGAACGGGGCCGTAGTGGAGCCACCAGAAAAGTTACACAATGCACCTTTAACCGTTTAGTTTGCAGTAGCATGTGCATCTCAGTCCAGTGGTTTCACACAGAGCATGAGATCTTCATCTAAACATGGAACTGAACCAGGCAGTTTCTCCTGAAGTTCCCAGAGAGCTGCATGTCACAGAACAGTCGCTGATTCAGTTACAGATCTGGATTAGATTAAGGGACACAGATTTTATCAAAGTTTTTTATAATCCTGTTTGACCTAAATTGACTTCCACACATTCCCGAGCCTCGAGCCTCATGGACATTCTGTTTGTTTACATCAGGCATTTCTGACAAGCAAACAGATCGTGAGCAGTAACCAGCATTTCTAATTGATATATTCCACCAAAAGCCCCACAGACGCCAAAAGCCCCACAGATGCCAAAAGCCCCACAGATGCCAAAAGCCCCACAGATGCCAAAAGCCCCACAGATGCCTCCAGCTCACATTTACTGTGGACTTCACTGGATTATGAGGCTTAGAGTAATGGCGAACACATCACTGTGTTACCTTTGAATGTTTTGCTATACGCTATATTAGCCGGAAATAATATGTGAACATGTTTTATAAGCTCTATAAATAAAGTTTAATTCCACTTGTGTTCAGTCACTCCCCCTTCAGAGCACCATCACATCAGGTTTGTATGGTTTGTGTACAGTTTGGATCATGTTTTTGCATATTTGTGGAGAATTGTCGCAGAGCATTGCACAGAATCTTACAGCAAAACGTAAAGAGTAAATGACTCAAACAGGCAGGGACGACACATTAAACCACTTCAGGCATGTTTTTGGTGAGAGAAAAACATTATAACACGGTAGAAAGCTAAAAAATCTAAAAGTGTTTGCCTTATAAATCACTGTTTAAAATTTCCACGGATTGTTACATCAGAGGTAGAACTCCACAAGTCTCCTGCTCTGTTTTAAAGTCCATAAGTCATTGCCGGGCTCGTTTTAAACACTTCTGTCCATCTGCATTCATTACACCTGCACCTTTATGGCCTAAACTCTTAAGGTCAGTGACACATTTGTCAAGTGACCTCCTTTAGTGGAAAAACAGAAAATGTGCAGATCATTACTCATCATTACAGATGTTTTTTTTCTTGCGTTATACTGATTGTTTAGAATCCAGAGCAAACGGTGGCTCATAAGCTTTACCGATATGCAGGGATATGATGTTTTTGCCTAAATGATGAGTTTGAATTTACTTCAAACTCCCTCCAAGCCTGTTTTTTTTTAACTACAAACCTATGAGAGCTGTGCAGTCATGTTTCTTGCAGTTATCGCTTCATATTAAAGTAATACTGTCCTGTGCTGGAGATTTAAGGTAGATACACTAAAAAGCCCAACACAAAGACTCTTTTAGTGTTACTAAACAGTGGTGACGGAGGCTCAGTTGTGCATTTTGGCAACAGAAGTACAGCAGAACTCAGCAATTTGTCAAACTCTGTGATTATCGTCAAAAGATCGAGAATATTTCCTCAACAAGCGACTTTGACAAACAGTGTCCGACTGCGACTGTGCCATCAGTGAGTAAAACTTTAAAACTTTAGTCCTCCATAGAATATCGATTCTGACAAACACACAGAGACATTTTGGTGCTGGAAATGTTTTTATCTCCATCTTCTGTGTTCAGTCTGAATGAGTCCGAATGAATGGGGAACAAAGCCTCTTCTGCTGCCAAAATACAAACTGCTTTTTTTATCACTTCCGCCCTAAAAGGCTCTGTCAGCCAATCGGTCTATCTCTACTCATATCGCCATCCGGTGGTAAAAAGTGACATTACAAGCGTCTGATATGACACTTTCATCTAACTGAACGCCAATGTAAACAGAGGCCTTCTTTATCTGACTGAAAACAGAATCTTCTTTCCCAAATCCCGCCCTGACCCCCTTCAGCACATCAGCGGTAATAATAAAGGGCTGTATAGATGCACAGAAAGAGAGAAAGAGAAGCTGCACCACCGGCCGCCCCTCCTGGTGTCATGTATTCACCCAATGAGACGAGACAAAGGCCGGCGCCCCCTGCAGTGAAGCGAGCCGTCCTCACTCACCACCACCCAGTCTGCCACAGCGCTCTGTAGTGTAAAGTAAGTGTAAAGTACCTGTTGCACTTGTGATTATAGTAAAACTGTGATTCAGGTTAAAGGGCCCATATTAAGCGATTTTCTATTGTGTGTTAGAATTGTTTCCTTGTCAAAAACCGACCTGCAGCTGTGTTTTGTTTCATTTGCACATGTTTTACACAGTAATGTGGTACAAGTAAATACCATAAACCTGCCCTGGAATCACCAATCTTTACTAAACAAAAGGTAAAAGGAGCTGTTAACTTCAAAACTACCGATTCATGATGTCACAAGGTGAAACGGGGTATTCTGAGCTTTGGAAAATAGACAGACTAATAATAAAGTGTTACTCAAACGTGTGAATGAACCAAAACACAACTCCAGGTCTGTTTCTGAGGAGGGACCGACATCAGAACATGACTCAAACTCACAAGAGTCAATTTTGTGCAATATAGGACTTTTACAGTGAACATTGTTTAGAGAGAAGACAAAAGTATTAACTGCTAAACTAGTGTGAGCAGACGTCCCTGTTTCCCCGGGACAGTCCCAGTTTGAGCCCTGTGGCCCCTGTCCCAGCAGATTTATCCCAAACCACTGATTTGTCCCAGTTTTATACAAGAAATGTCCCACGTGTCCCAATTTTTGACCAATCTGATTCCCGCCAACAGTAAAAAGAGGCATAAATTGTCATTTGTTTAGGTAAAATACAGAAAAGCTGCTTAAAAATGACCAAAACACAAAGAAAATGGGATTATACTGACTCACATTAGTGCCAAGTGCAGAACAATATTCCTTAATAACGCTCTTGTTTCACAATTTTATTATTTCCAACCAAAGCAAATCAGGAATGTCCCAGTTTTTTATTTTGAAAATGGGGTCACTCTCCGCTAAACTAATAAAAACTCTCATTCCTTTCAGAACATGGCTGCAGCTACAGGATCAGCAGCACGTTTTACGCAAGACCCCACGGGGAGAGGCGAAATGACACGCGCATAAATAAGTCCATCCATATTTGCGACCACTGCGATTCAGCTACAACTATTGGCCCTTGTAAAAGGCGCTTCAATCCCAGCGACGCACAACACACCCAAGCGTCACCGATGCAGAAGTGTCCAGGATGACGAGGAGTTCCCCTGATGTAAACCTCCCGCTCCACCCGGGCCGACGCGGGCGCAGTGACCCGGAGCGAGGCCGGTGCTGCCGTAGAGTCGATATTAAATGGGCGTGTACGGTCCTCCTCCCTGTTCAGTCAATGCGCCAGGCTGCAACACTAACAGCCTCTGTTCTGCTCCGTATGTTCGACTGCGATTCCATCAGTTCAGCTTCACATGTGTTGCAACAGGAATGAATTCAAAGTAAATCTGCTCCGTGTGACTTATTCTCATGTTATTGTCATTGTTATAAGGTCAGATCCACGGTCAGATCCAGGAGGCCAACGCTGCTCAGTTGATTCAGTGATTTCTAAATGATGTGACCAAGTTGGACAAATTCTAAAGGGCGTTTCTCGCTTACGCCAAAGCATAAAAACAAAAATCTAAAGAGTCTGAGCTTAATTCCTCCAGCGTTGTTAACCTCTTCACTTTGGTGCCATCTTAAATTTAACTAAGACAAATGAACATTAAACCTGCGGACACACAATGCTGCTGCAAATACACAAAAAACTACTCAAAGATACTAAAATACTGTAAAATATTCCTGGATTGGTCCCGTTACATGTGCAGGTAGTGAGAGGAAAAGGGGCCGGTCTGTTTTCTGTAGGCTAAAATCACGCACAGCTTCAACAAAGAAAGATGCGGGATACCTTTAAGAAAACGCCTTACTCCTCTGCACTGCTGTTACCATGGGAGCCGGGCATGCCATTCCCAGTGTCAATGTGTAATTTTCCCCCACAATGCAACACAGACACCCGCACCGTCCCCCGCGCCCACATTTGTGCAGCCTCATGCTGTGTTTTTACGCATCAAACTTTCCCGGAGCCAGCGACGCGTGGATCAGTCGTGTACTCACAGTGATCTTCGGGATGTTCTTTTTTCCTTGATAAGACATGGTTTAGGTCCGGTACCGGAGTCAAGGCCGAGGTTCTGGCGGATATTTCCCCCGTGGTTCGATGATGCTGCAGAGGATGGAAGCGTCGCCTGTGCCGCTGCTGCTTCTGCTGCTGCGATGGGAAAGTGTGGAAACAGCGAAGAGCAGCGCGCACGGCCCCTCCCTCCAAGCACCGACTGCACGGAACAAAGACAGTGCGGGGAAGTGTCCGCTAGAGGGCGCAGCGGCTGCACTACACTACACTACACTAGACTACACTAGACTCTGCTGCTGCTGCTGCTGCTGCTGCTGCTGCTGCTGCTGCTGCTGCTGCGTGAGTGAAGTTTGGGGGAGAATCTATAGAGAATTACACAAAACCATTTATGTGTTTTATTATGTTTTTTACTTACTCAAATATAGGACATGCATACAGGACGACATTCAGACCGTACTCAGTACAACTGTACAACAACTCACCTTATGTCACAGATAATACTCCCTACAACTATACAACTCACCTTATGTCACAGATAATACTCCCTACAACTATACAACTCACCTTATGTCACAGATAATACTCCCTACAACTGTACAGCTCACCTTATGTCACAGATAATACTCCCTACTGTACAGCTCACCTTATGTCACAGATAATACTCCCTACAACTGTACAACTCACCTTATGTCACAGATAATACTCCCTACAACTATACAACTCACCTTATGTCACAGATAATACTCCCTACTGTACAGCTCACCTTATGTACCCTTCATACTATAACCCTCCATCATTTCAATCACTATTTCATCTTTGCAGTTACTCCTTAAGACCTCTTGTATAGTGAGATATATTTACTATATTTATATTTTTTCTTTCACTTATACAATAATTATGCCTTATTTGACACCAGTGTCTTGTTATTTTTGCTACTTAATTAGAATGTATTATGACCATTTACATCTATTTCTTTTTGTTATTATAAAAGTGATGTTTGAGCTACTGAGTCCAAGTGATTTCCTGTGTAGATGAATAAAGTTTGTCTAAAGTGATAATGGGCCAATGTAAGTTTGTGGAGGAGGAAAGTTAATCATGTGATTCTGTGGAAGTTAAAATCACCCTTCAGAAGGTTTGAACCACAGGAACAGCATTTCCCCAGAAACAAACGGGGGTGTGTCGTCCTCCAGGAGAGATACAAGCTCAGTGTAACGACACAGTGACCTGTGTTTTTCAGTGCAACAGAAACATTCAGAATGAAAAATTACATGCATTTCTTTCACTTTACACTGCAAGGACAGTAAACTGGCAAAATTTGAGATATAAACACTTAACTCTATCAGAAAATGACTAAAAAGTAGTGAAATGATCTGTCCATGCAGTAAGATCATTTTACTTGACAAGTTATTTTAAAATAAACGACCTCTAGACTAGAATTGATCAGTCTCAGAAGTCGTAAGTAGATAATAATAAATCAAGATGAATAACCTCATGTAAGTTTTAAAATCTTGGCCAGATTAGAGATATTTACAGAAATGTAAGTAAGAAGCTTTTGATCATGTAATATTGTCATAAAATTGAGATTTTATGTGTAAAAATGACCAAAAGTGATGTCCCTGTGTCCCCATGATAGAAAAATGTGTCCTCTGAAGTTCCATTGTCCCATATAAACTCTGTGGAGGCAAGTTAATTAAATTAAATATTAAAACATGTTCAGTGCAGAATGGACAATACTGTTGTTTCCACCTGAAGGCTCATGTGTTCAGAGACAAAACTCACCAAAATATAGTTTTGCCTCTAATGTCTCGTCTTAAAACGGCATTTTGTAACTTAGTAATAGTAAAACTTTTGTGGAATCATCAGTGTTTTCATGTGCTGATGAACCAAAGAAGAATTCCACTGTGAACTAGAAAATTTAATTAAGTTCGTAACCAAATTTGGTCTGGGTCATTTTCAAGAGCTTCAGTTTCCTGTTACAGCCTGTGCAACATTGAGTTTTTTCCCCTCATTCAAAAGTCGGAATATTTACTTTTTCACTGCTAATCACTGTGGTAATGGCCCTGATTATTATTTTTATCATTCTGAAAGCACTGATCTCACAATTAACTCAAACACTATTTCTGTCGCAAAAAATGTCCAGTATTTCAAGTATTTACCACACGGCAGCAGAGTTTCTACTGTGTATGAAAGTGTTATGGGACGTGATGTGTGTGTGATGTGTGTGTGATGTGTATGTGATGTGTGTGTGATGTGTGTGTGATGTGTGTGTGATGTGTGTGTGATGTGTGTGTGATGTGTGTGTGATGTGTGTGTGATGTGTGTGTGATGTGTGTGTGATGTGTGTGTGATGTGTGTGTGATGTGGATGTGATGTGTGTGTGATGTGTGTGTGATGTGTGTGTGATGTGTATGTGATGTGTGTGTGATGTGTGTGTGATGTGTGTGTGATGTGTATGTGATGTGTGATGGTAATAACATAAAACAGGAATGTCATATAGAGCTAAATAAAGCCTCCACACGTCTATTATGCTTCACACATCTTTCGTGCACATATTCTGTTAGGGCACAGCAGGGCCTATTAAGAGCAGCTGTCCCCCACACCCCGGCCCCACACCCCACACTGACCCGCCCCGAGCCCAGACATGTGGCTCTTTGTCTGGACTGCCCCTCCGAACTGCCCCCCTCCAGCCTCCACTTCCTCCTCACTAACGCACCAGAATGACCAGCTCTGATCAGACTACAGCTACAGGGAGTGTCCGTCAGGCACACGTCCACGCAGACCATTTCCTTTTCTTTCTATCTACATGGAGACCAGTTAGGGGTCAGATCTGTGCAGAGGAAACCACGCTCACAGTCAGAATACCTTTTGATTAGGCTTTTTTAAACTACAAAACCACACCAGCATAATTCCCATAGACTGTGTAAAGAAGTGAGTGTGGCGTCACCCCCGGTGTTCGGTCCAGGTTAAATAAAGCTCATCGAAGCTAGAAGTTATGGAGCGAATTTGGAGTCAAGTTCCATATTTAGAAATCGGTTGATAGACAGTTGACACACAGTATAATAGCAACCAAAAAACCAATCAGAAGTGAGTGTGTTGAAGGTTATGCCCTCTTCGCTGCCACTAATTTCCAATGCTGTCAATCAAACCTGTTGCTTTGAATCCCGTGTCCCCTGTCCCAGAAGATTTATCCAAAACCAGTGATTTGTCCCAGTTTTATACAAGAAACGCCCCAGTGTCTCTATTTTTGACCAAACTGGTCCCTGCCAACAGTAAAAAGAGGCATAGATTGTAATTTGTTCAGATAAAGGACAAAAAATCAGCTTAAAAATGACCAAAACAAAAAAAAATGGACGATACCGACTCACGTTAGAATGGTCTCTGCAGAACAATTTTCCTTAATTACACACTCGTTTCACAATTTTATTATTACCAACCAGCAAAAAACAGGGATGTCCTAGTTAGAGTCGATGGAGTCGATGATTCTTTATGTAAATACAAAGTTATAGCCATACTATATTATTCTCTATTGATAGAAACAGGTTCATTGTTTTTCTGTTCAAAAGTGCAGAACTGACAGGTCCTGTCTCTTCATACTGAGGTTTCAACAGAACTAGCAGCAGATTTTGATTGTTCTACATATGACCCAGATTCTGATTTTTAAAAAAAAATCTGATCAATTTTTTTTTTTAAATAATCCCAAGTAATTTCAGAGCTGTGGGCGAAGAGAGAGACATTTTTGGAGCACTCAGGCAGCCTCGAATACATAACACAGAACTATGAGCGAGAATCGACTGAAAAACAACTTTGAGTGCGCTAAAAATGACGAAACACTACACAAACCCATAAAGCTGTTTCTCCATTCTGTCCTTTTAAATAAACAGTCTGTAGACATGTTTTGCTGAGCTGTTGTCTCCAGGCGTCAGCAGCACAGAGTGAACCTGCAGATCCTCTCCTCCAAACCCGGTCCCCGGCCTCACACTGAGGCGAGAGGACAGATCAGGGACGCACAAACCGGCCTGTCAAAGCTGCACTGCAAAACGTGACCCACTGAACTACTAAGAGAACTGCATTTCTGTCACACGCCAGGCCGACTCTCTGGAGGCAAATGAAGTCTCTGAGGCCAGACTACAACTTTAAAGGTCCTGCATTACACAAAATGGACTCATGTGAGATTTAAGCCATGTTATAATAGTGTTTCCTCCTCAAAAACAGACCTGGAGTTGTGTTTTGGTTCATTCACATGTTTGAGGAACTATTATTAGTCTGTCTACATCTCCAAAGCTCAAAATGTTCAGTTCAACCTTGTGATGTCATGTAGCGGCAGTTTTCAAGCTAACAACTGCATTTTACTTTTAGTTCAGTAGCAAATGGCAACTCCAGGGTAGAAATTATCCACATGACTCGAGTGAAGGTGTACGGAGTTTAAAAACACAGTGGAGCACTTCCAGTATTGTATACATGGCATCACAAGAGTTTTCTGTTTGGGAGAAGAACTCAGCCTAAATCTGCAGGGTTTTTGTGTTAAACATGTGTAGAAACAAAAAGCTCCAGGTCTGTAATTTGGGCTCTTTAAAGTCGATATGTAAAACCAACATTCTAACATTGCATCATCACTGTATTAATCAGTTTAATGTTAATAATGTTGCTCTGAATTGTACATCTTTAACGAAGACATATTGCGTTTGTGTCTATCTATAGTTATAATCTATGACACATGTGGATCATTATATTATTTGCACATTTTAAATCCCAATATTCTTCTTCTAAAACGACTTCATAAAAGAAACAGGTCCACAGACTTTGGCTTTAGAAAACTGCGGTGGCCGATGGAGCCGACGCTGACGCCGTTAACGTTAAAGGAAGTTCTGCACATCACACTGGAGCAGCAGCCTGTACCAAAATAATTATGGCCAAGTCCAAAGCTGATCACAGATTCACCCGAGACAGAAGTACAGGGCAAATCTGGGGCTGATCGGCAAAATGGCGTCTTGAAAATGAAATTGAATCAAGACGACGCAAACATGAATCACTCCAAATACAACTTACAATACAACCAGGCTGCTTGTCGTCATGGAAATGCTTTTGCTTTGCCTGAAATGTTCCACCGTATCGGACACAATCTCACTTTTTCTGTTGAAACTCAAACACTTAAACAGGCCCATGATTCTCGTATTGATCACAGGCTCCTGAAAATGAGTTTGAGTTTTCAGACGATCTTGAAACGCGTTTGTCACTGTTTGCTAACGTGTGCGTTGTGTCTCCATGGTAACCGGTGAACATTCCGCTAATACACACACATGTACAACACCCCCAGCATGAGGTCACTGCAAACAATAAAAACAAGCAGGTGACAAACCCTTCACCAGAAAAGTTACACAGTGCATGAACAAAAAACATATATAAAACACTGAGTCTTTCCACTGGAGCAAATGCAGATCGAGGCTTTAATCTTCATATAAACATTCCTGCCCCATAAAGTAAACCGTTCTGAGCTAAACCGTTCTGAGCTAAACCGTTCTCAGCTAAACCGTTCTGAGCTAAACCGTTCTGAGCTAAACCGTTCTCAGCTAAACCGTTCTGAGCTAAACCGTTCTGAGCTAAACCGTTCTGAGCTAAACCGTTCTCAGCTAAACCGTTCTGAGCTAAACCGTTCTGAGCTAAACCGTTCTGAGCTAAACCGTTCTGAGCTAAACCGTTCTCAGCTAAACCGTTCTCAGCTAAACCGTTCTCAGCTAAACCGTTCTCAGAGCTGCGAACACACTGAGTTCCTGTGAGCTGCTTTGATGACATAAGCCTAAATCACCTCCGTGTTTCTGCTGAGTCAGGGGAGGATCAGAAGGTGCTGTGCTGCAGTTCTCCATCAAACCACAAGGGGAAAACCTGGCAGCAGAGCACAACCTGCACAAACTAGAACTAAACAACACTGGAAATAATATTAGTTAATACAAGCTTGATTTGCGGCACGGTGGCTGAGTGGCAACACTCAGGCCTCACAGCAAGAAGGTTGCGGGTTCGATCCCCGGGTCGCCCGGGCCTTTCTGTGTGGAGTTTGCATGTTCCTCCCCGTGTCTGGATGGGTTTCCTCCGGGTGCTCCGGTTTCCCCCATCAACCCAAAACATGCCCGGACCCCTATGAACTAACATCAAGGACATGTTGTCCACCCTCCTGTGGGTTCACCACCTGCAGAGGGGTTCATAGGGGGGGTCAGGTGCTATGAGTATTGGGCAGCAAGCTGCCCCCGCGACCCAGCCGGATTAAGCGGGAGAAGATGGATGGATGGAAGCTTGATTTGAAAGAAAAGGCTGGTTAACTTTGGTCTAGAGCATGAACCTTTTCAGTCCCACGTCATAACTACATCTTACTTAGTCTTAAAGGGCCCAGATTAGACGATTTTCTGATTTATGTTATAATATTCATCTTCACTACAATAAACTGGGTGATTTCAGACCCAGAATTGCCGATCTCTACTTAACAAAAGGTAAAAGCAGCTGAAAAACACAACTCCAGGTCTGGTCTGGAACTTTTGAGGAGGTAACATGATAACATGGATAAAACTGACAAGGATAGAGTTTGTGTAATAGGATCTTTAATAAAACACAAATAAAGACGATACGTGAGGGAATATGGCAACAACCCACAGACAAACCCAGTTCGGCCCCTAAGTACCAACTGGGAACCACCATGTAGTGTTGGCTGAGATATACTGTGGACTCGAAACTTCCTCTGACCTGGAACTAAGTCATGAGTGGAGGAATAACCAATGACAGAGACAGAGGTCGTGTCTCATTTCTCTTTCCTCGCTTCCTTCTCCTTGATTCCTTTCCTTGATTCTGCAAGAAATGCGTGAGGAAGTCCCCCCCACAGAGGAGACGAAGCGAGGAGAGAGGATCTAAACTCCTCACCAATAAAGTTCTGTTCTTTTATATGACATCTGTTCCTGAAGCTCAGGTTTACTCCTTCATGCCGTGGTTCATATGAGGCTTTTGATTGACAGCTGAAACATGGAGGACTGAGGAGAGGAATCAAGGAGAAGTGAGACGAGGCCAGAGTGGGACAACTGGAAATGAACAGGGTCTAATTCAAACAAAAGCACAAACAGTGACAGAACTGCCCATAATTCACTATTATCTGTGGTGTAACTTTGTTTCCCCCTCAAAAAACAGACCTGGAGTTTGTGTTTTGTTTAACACAGAAATCCTGCAGATTTAGGCTGAATTCTTCTCAAACTGAAAATGCTCCACCACTGCATGATTAACACTCCCAAGAGTCAATTTGCTATAGGACCTTTAAGTGTCCTAAAAAGGTTTGAGAGAAGAACTTCTGTGTTAAACATGTGTGAATCAAACAAAACACAACTCCAGGTCTGTTTGTGATGAGGAAATATTATAACATCAGAAAATAACATAACATGGGCCTTTAATCTGCTTTATCCTCCGTTTGATTCTGTGATTATAATGACCGCGGTGCTACAGTCAAATGTCTTTGTGCAGGTTCTGTGTTTCAGACTGAAAACACTGAACCACAAAAACATCTTCAGATCTGCATTTGTAAACCAGCAGCAGCTACAAGAACAGGCTGGATCTGCTCTGTCCACTGTTCTGAAGAAATACTGAATGTGTCCTAATAAAATCTATGTTTTATGTATTATATTTGTATTACTGTCTGATATGTCGTTTGTACGAATTTATGCAAACCCAGTTTAAAATGGAGATTCAATTTAAAATATGATTAATATCACAATGAAATTCCACAGCAGTAAACGAGGCAGTGCTTGTAATAAAGAAAAGAAAGTGTATAAAAGCAGAGTATGAGTTGTGCACGTTCATTTATAATGATGCAGAGTTGCCCAAAAACATGATATTGTGTTGTGTAATTACAGAGCAAAAATATAAGAACCCTGATGCAATGCAGGTTCACGTTTACGCACAGTCAGGGAGGAAAAAGTTCCAGCTCCTCACCTTCTGCTCCCCCAAATTCTGCAGTGCCTCTTTATCTCGTCTGCTCCGGTTCACGGCGCTCCGGCTCTCGATGCTCCGGCTCTCGATGCTCCGGCTCTCGATGCTCCGGCTCTCGATGCTCCGACTCTCGATGCTCCGGCTCTCGATGCTCCGGGTCTCTATACTCCGCTCCAGAGCTCGCTCCATGCTCCTCTCGGCGCGTTTCTCCGCGCGTTTCTCCGCTCGCCTCTCCAAACCCGGGGAGCTCCAGGCGTCGCTGACCGGGCTCCGCGCCCTCTGCCCGGTCTCCCTCCGCGCTGACCTCGGGGTGCTCTGGCCGACACTCAGCGCGTCAAAGTCAATGCTTTTCCCGTCAAAAGCATCCTGAACGCTGCAGAACAAGCCGCCGTACTTCTGGCGGGGGATCTGGTCCGCGGTGCCCGGTCTCGCCAGGTACACGGGCAGGTCGTTCTCGTCCGCGATGTCCCGGTTCGCCCTGCGCTCTGCCATCGTGCGCGCTGCTTCCAGAGCCGCTGAGACAAGTGCGGAGCTGGAGACTGAGCGTGTGCGAGCGAGTGCGCACGGGCCAGCACTGAGGTGGCACCGCACTGTGTCCTGTGAAGATCCACACCAAACAATCAGCCGAGCCTGTCATGTCTGTAAGCTCGCTGTAAAACACTGTTGACTATATCATTTATCATGTTCTATAGTTACATTCTCGTAAAAGGCACTAGGCTGCATTACTTTGGCCTAATAGCTCTAGAGTAAATTTGCCCAAATTTGCTTCCGGATTATTTGTGAACCAATAAACGTGAGAGGAGCTGTCCTTTCAGCACCACATCTGCACAGGTGCAGAGGGAAAAGGAAACTTTACTACAACAATGATTTGTTAAAATAATTTGAAACAGTGGTTCAATGATTAGAGCCAACACGAAGGACAGAGGATCGACTCCCACTTTGACAAAGTTCTGTGTCCTTAGGCAACACACTTCACCCACATTCCGTAGTATAAGTCGATCTCACAGAATGGCAGCCTCTCCCAGGGCAGCTGTGGCTACAGTAGTTTTCCACCACTGAGTGTGCAGTGAATGAATAATGATTTCAATGGAGCACTCTGGACGAGAGAAGCTCAGTTGGTTTTAGTGTTCGACATTTTGACATAAACATTGTGATTCCAGCTCCCACAGATGAATACTGCACTTTAGCAAAACACCCATCATGCCCCCAGTTTCTCATGTGTGTGTGTGTGAATGGGTGAGTGGTTTCTTGATGTAAAGTATGACCTTGTACCATTTACCAAAATGTGACAAGCCTCAAAATGATCTACATCAACCAAGTACATAGAAAACTCCATATACAGTAGTGTACATAAATGCACAGTAAGTTACTTCACTCAGGAACAGAGAACCAGGTCCATGTCACAGAACATGAGCGATAAAATGAGCACAACATTTTGTTTGCTGAGACGTGTTTTACTGTTTCACAGGTGTCACTGATGTCTGCACAGATCAGACTCATGGACCCAGAGTCAGCAGGAGAGACAGAGGCTGAGGGACAGAGCTGCTGACAACAAAGTGAACATCAACTCAACAAATTTGGGATTTTTTAAACATTCTATTTCCGAATATTCCCTAAAATACCCTCCCCATTTCTATATTCTATAACTGGAACAAATAAACTGGCTGAAATAAAAAAAGAGTAGCAAGTTCTGTTTAGAGGAAACTGGTTGTGTTTAGGCAAAAACAAAAACAAATCTAAGGTTAAATAGTGTCGTAGTGTTGTGCTGTGAGTGTCGGGCTCTGAAGGGGGAGTGACTTAGACCACAAAGCAAAGAGAAATGACACAGAGTTTCAGAGTTTTCTGAATTAAAAAGTAAAAAAATATACTCCTTTCCTCTCAGCTTTTATCAGGCACGACAGGTATTATTGCTGCTCACAGTCGCTGAGTTGCCAAAGCTCTGAGCAAAATGACGAGGCTCTTTATTCTGAGAAGAGGATTTACCAAAAATATGCAAAGCTGCTCGATTTGTCACTGCAGGATTTTCACTCCACAAGAATCACAAAGACCGACATCTACCTGTGTATTTATGAGGCGCTGATTCACACCGAGGCTCTGAAATGTGACCAAAATATGCAAAACTAGAACATGACAGAATTCTTTCTTTTCTGAGTGATGTGATGTATTGTGTAATGCCATACTGCGGAACATTCCAGGCAAAGAATATCATCATATTTTAAAGGTGTTATATTACTCAAAACGGACTCTTGAGGTTTAAGTCATGTTATAATTCTGTTACTTCCTTAAAAACAGACCTAGAGTTGTGTTTTGGTTCATTCACATGTTTGAGTAACTATTATTTGTCTGCATCTTCAAAGCTCAAAATGCTCTGTTCCACCTTGTGATGTCATGAAGAACCACAAGAACAGATTTCAATTCAGTTAAATTCAGTTTTATTTCTATAGCCCAGAATCACAAGAGTTTCCCCAATGGGCTTCAGTGAAAAACATGGAAACATAATCTAACAGACATCAGAAAACACACTGTCCCATCCTCAGTCTCTCCATAAACACACGATCCTGGTGCCAGAGCAAAAACCCACTGGCAGGTGCATTGTGGGAAAACTCTCTCCAGACACTGTCGCCAACAGCTGTCGCCAAGCGGCACCTTCAGACCTGAGGCTCTGAGGAACCAGTGACTTTATAGACAGCAGGGTTCAGACGGACAGACAGAAGTGAGGGGGACTGGACATCGGCTTATTTGGGCTGAGGGCTCCATCCAGGCAGGTGGGGCGGGCTCCATCCAGGCAGGTGGGGCGGGCTCCATCCAGGCAGGTGGGGCGGGCTCCATCCAGGCAGGTGGGGCGGGCTCCATCCAGGCAGGTGGGGCGGGCTCCATCCAGGCAGGTGGGGCGGGCTCCATCCAGGCAGGTGGGGCTCCATCCAGGCAGGTGAGTGGAGAGGGGCAGAGCTAAGGTCTGGTCAGCGTCTGCTCATGGGAGAAACCTCTGAAACAGAAGAGAAGAAGAGAGAGACACTGGTGAACAGCAGTGAACTGATTTGTCTGTAAAACATGAGGTTATGGGACAGAGATGAAGGAGAAGGAGCAGTCTGAATAAGAGGACAGAGGCTCAGGGCACCATACTTCCCCCAGCATCTAACTCCTAGAGCAGCCTGACTTCAGCTGTGGAGTTAACCCTGCTCCTCTAACCTGGCCATAAGCTTTCTCATAGAAGAATGTTTTAAGCCTAACCTTAAATGTAGAGTCTGTGTCTGCCTCTCTGACAGGAGGTGGAAGCTGATTCCAGAAAACAGGAGACTGGAAACTAAAAGTTCTACCTCCCATTGTCAGTAATATAAGATGGGGCCCATCCCATTTACAGCTTTATAGGTGAGAAGAAGGATTTTAAACTTAATTTCATCACCTCACCAGACCAAACGTAGGTCAATGAGTACAATTAAATCAGCCGTCCAGATGAGCCAGAGGTGTAACTCCAAAGTTTGATATTCCAGTTGGTTCTTCTCCACAAAGAAGTCTTTGAGATATGAGCCTCCTGAAAACAATCCAAAAGAACTGTGGATCAGGGCTGTATGATGGCAAAAAATGTATCCCCAATATACCCCAATAAGTATTTTGTATTTGATGTTATGGTTTCTTCATGAAAAGCAAATAAATGACTTAATAAAATGGTTATAAGCAAAGTTGTTGAACAAAGACAGAAACAGACATTTTAAATGCTTCTAACTCCTGGACCATTTAAAGGGCCCATATATTAGTCCATTTTCTGATCTATTCAATAATCCCATTTCCTCATCAAAAATAGACCTGGAAGTTTTGTTTTGTCATATTTAGGCTGAGTTCCTGTCTCAAAACTCTTGTGATGTCATGTGGTAATACGGATTGCTCCACTGTGTTTTTAAACACCACACACCTTCACAAGAAGCATTTGGACATTTTCTGCTTACTCCGACATGTGTGATCATAACGGCGGCGGCAGGTTTTATGCCAAAGCAACCCTCTCCATTTGTCCAGGCTGGGGACTGGCACAGAGGGGCACAGCGCCCTCTGTGGCTGGATTAACCCACCGCCCGTGTTTTTGTAAGGTTAGTGTGTTAGTGCGTGCAGATACTCACCACAAACAGCAGCCTCGGACCTGTGGAGACTCGTTTAACAGTTTAGGTAAAACACTTTTGAGATTTCAGAAGAGTCAGAATCAACAACAACAAACAAAACGGCAGCAATGACCCACAACATTAGACACTTAACCTTGTGTTAAATCACAGTGTTCAAAAAGAAATGTCAACAGATGGTTTAAAGGTCAATTAACAATGCAAACCTGAGGAAGAGTTTGAGATTAGAATAACCAGTATCTCAGTTCAGAGCCATCGCACTCTAAACCAGTCCAAATCTGGCACATTTATACCAGTTCAAACCAAACTAAACACAAAACACATTAAAACAAAAACTAAGATTGTCAAGTTCAGACCTGGTTTTCAAGCTAAATGAACAAAAATCATTTAAACCTGTGGAAGTGTTAAGACCAGAGCAGTTACACTCAAACCAAATACAAAACACATTTAAAAACCCAAGATTGTCATGTTCAGACCTGGTTTTGATGCCAAATGAACAGAAAAATCAGTTAAACCTGTGGAAGTGTTAGTTTAGAATCACCAGTATCTCAGTCCAGTGTAAGGCTCAGGACCAGAGTTATTACACTCAAACCAGTCCAAATCTGGCCCAAAGTTAGACCACCTCAGACCAGACCAAATACAAAACACATTAAAAACACCAAGATTGTCAGTTCAGACCTGGTTTTCACACTAAATGAACAGAAAAATCAGTTAAACCTGTGGAAGTGTTAGTTTAGAATAACCAGTTTTTCAGTCTCATGTAAAGGTTAAGACCAGAGTTATTACACTCAAACCAGTCCAAATCTGGCCCAAAGTTAGACCAGTTCAGACAAAATCAAATACAAACCCGTCAAATTCAGTAAGTCGAGGTCAGGGTCTTGGCCTGGAACTGACTAAGAAAAGTAAAAAAACAAAAACAGTTAAACCTGTGGAAATGTTAGTTTGGAATCAGGGGTTTTATTGTCTCAGACTCATGAGACCATCACACATCAGTGCTTAAATCTGTTTCACATTTAGATCAGATCAAGGAGACCAGGTAGTCTCCAGAACTGTGCCAGTGTTTAGAATCTGACACACACCAGTTTAGACCCAAAACCAAAACCTTACAGTGACACAAATCCTCAGCATATTCAGACCTTGTTTTGAGATGACACAAGGTTCACAGAGAACCTCAAATACCTACAGAGTTTAAGTCTGCACGGACAGACCTCAAATACCTACAGAGTTTAAGTCTGCAGGGACAGACCTCAAATACCTACAGAGTTTAAGTCTGCAGGGACAGACCTCAAATACCTACAGAGTTTAAGTCTGCACGGACAGACCTCAAATACCTACAGAGTTTAAGTCTGCAGGGACAGACCAATAAAACCTGTGAAACCAGCAGCAGGAAGAAGGTTTGAACCATTACACTCAGCCGGTGTGTGGCCCAAAAGTCAAGGTGATAAATGGCTTAAATGCAAAGAGTGAATTCCCCTCACAAGGGAAAGTAAACATCAGCTTGATTTAAAATGTTCAGGTTTGAACATTTCTCCATCTTGTGTGATTCTCTCAGCCTCCAGCCTTTGTCTTTCCTTCCTTTGGGATCCCAGGATCAACATTCAAACTCTTTGTGCCAGGTTAGACTCCTTTCCTCCAGATTAGTCCCAGGACATGTTTTGTTTGTAGGTTGTCCACAGTGAAATCCATTTTTCAAAAATGTAATTGTTTAGTCACTGTTCAGCGTTTGCACTTTAATAGATGCTCCTCAGGGCTCCATTTTCTTTAACTTTGAAGTATTTGGGTATGAAAGGTGTTTGGGTGAATTAAGTTTGTGCGTCCATTTTAAATGATATAGTCTCTTTATTCATCCCATATTTTTGGGTATTTCCTCCGATTAAAAAAAAAAAAATTCTTGATTAGTTCAGTTACTTCATCTCTTGAGGTTTTCTCCTGTGACCTTTTTTTGGCGTTTTGACTTCAAATAGAGGTGAACGTTCATTTCTCAGTCGTCCACACTCTGTATTAAGCCAAATATCCCAGTGCTACCTGTAAAAGGCTGGATTAGCATGTTAAGGTTAGACACCTCCCCACCACCACATGTAAATTATGTCACAGTAGTGTTTAGCTTAGCAGTGCACAACTAGCAGCAACAGTTTAGCTATGCTAGGCTAGTCAGTAACATAATACATGTTTAAGCCTTAGCTGTATTCAAATAATCTAAAATCTGCTATAGTTGCAAGACATTAAAGTAGACTTAACTTCACAATGGACAATAAATGCTTAAATCAACATGGCAATAATAAAACTGCTCCCTGTAAAAAAGGTTAAACGCCATCCTAAAACCAGAACATTTACAGGTTAGTCAATAAATGATTAAAACAAATTGATAAAACTGCTCCCTGTAAAAAGAGGTTAGACGCCATCCTAAAACCTGAAAATGTATGTATGTTATGGAAAATAAATGCTTAAAATCAACATGGTGATAGTAAAACTGCTCCCTGTAAAAAATGGTTAGACGCCATCCTAAAAAAATTTATGGGTTAGTAACATAATGGCAGACATTTTTTAACTTTAGCTGTATTTGAATAAACTAGACGTGAATTTAAGTAGATTTAGCTTTAATGTTATGTTATAAACAAGGGCAAATAAACGTTTAGCAGTTTGACATCAACACTGCAATAAAACTTCCTGTAAAAAAGAGGTTAGACACCTCCCCACCACCACATGTAAATGATATGTCACAGTAGCGTTTAGCTTAGCAGTACAGCTAAAGCTAGCATAGTTTATCTTAGCAATGTTCAAATTTAAGGGCTGTCAGTAACATGACACACATGTTTTAGTCTTAGCTGTGTTTAAATAATAAACTAATAATTAACAGATCCTCCGCTGCAGTTGCCGCAGATGATCTTTATGCCTCACAGTTGCAAGACATGAGGTAGATTTAGATTTGGCTAATTTAAACATGGCTAAAGCTAAAACATGATTAACTAGAAATGAACTGAAGGAGATTTAAGCTTTAGTTATTGACAATAAACGCTTAAAACATGACAAAAAATTGTTGCCTGTAAAAAAAGAAAAAAGGTTAGACGCCATCCTAAAACCAGAAAATGTATGTTAGTAAACTCAACATGAATTTAAGCACATTTAAGCTTTTGTTATGGACAATAAATGCTTAAAATAAACTGCTCCCTGTGAAAAAGGTTAGACACCATCCTAAAATGAGAATTTAGAGGTTAGTCAATAACATGTCAAACATAATGTTTTAGCTTTATTCAAATAAACTAGACATGAATTTCTGTAGATTTAGCTTTAAATAAATGCTTAAAACATAATAAAACGGCTCCCTGTAAAAAAGGTTAGACGCCATCCTAAAACCAGAAAATGTTAGTAACATAATGGCAGGCATCATATTTTAGCTTTAGCTGTATTTAAATAAACTATAAATGAATGCAAGTAGATTTAGTTTATGTTATTGAAAATAAATGCTTAAAACATAATAAAACTGCTGCCTGTAAAAAAGGTTAGACGCCATCCTAAAACCAGAAAATGTGTTAGTCAGTAAACTAGACATGAATTTAAGCAGATTTAGCATTGGCTTATGTTGGACAATAAATGCTTAAAATCAACATGGTGATAGTAAAACTGCTCCCTGTAAAAAAAGGTTAGACACCATCCTAAAAAAATGTATGGGTTAGTAACATAATGGCAGACATTTTTTAACTTTAGCCGTGTTTGAATAAACTAGACATGAATTTAAGTAGATTTAGCTTATGGACAATAAATGCTTAAAAAAAAAACCTGACAAAAAACTGCTGCCTGTAAAAAAAGAAAAAGGTTAGACTCCATCCAAAACCTGAAAACGAAATGGTTAGTAATTAAATGTCCCAGTAGCGTTTAGCAGTGCACTACTAGTTAGCACAGCAAGGCCCATAAAACTATAATAAAATTTGGATGAAGCCAAAATGGCGCCATGTTGTTTTCAGTGGGCTGTGCTCATTGGCGCGTGACCCCAAAAAAGTTTTACTTCCGCAGCCCAACGTGTGACGTCAGAAACGTAGTTCTGACCAGTCAGAGCGCTGCTAGAGGGGAGCTAGCGCGGGGCTAGGCTAACTATTACAAAGCTGATTTTTAGGTGCTTTGACGATTTAAAAAAAAAAATTAAGTTCTTATTGTAAAAATACATTATAATCCCTACAAAATTCGGCCTTTATGAAAGCTGTGGAAGCCCTGTCAGCCTAAGACGAGCAGTTTGATTTAGCAAAAAATGCATTGTGCTTCTATGGGAAATTGTTTCCTGGGCTGCGGGCTGTGTGCTCAGTGTACGGAGTTGTACGGGGGTGAAATGCAAAAAATTTCCATCGCAAGAAATTCGTCAAGTACTAAGAAATTCGTCAAAAGCGCCTGCCTCACCTGCTCACGGAGCACTGGAAATGGTTAAAGAACGGGTTAAACGCAAAAATCACAAGAAATTCGTCAAGTACTAAGAAATTCGTCAAGAGCGCCTGCCTCACCTGCTCACGGAGCACTGGAAATGGTTAAAGAACGGGTTAAACGCAAAAATCACAAGAAATTCGTCAAGTACTAAAAAATTCGTCAAGAGCGCCTGCCTCACCTGCTCACGGAGCACTGGAAATGGTTAAAGAACGGGTTAAACGCAAAAATCACAAGAAATTCGTCAAGTACTAAGAAATTCGTCAAGTCTGCCTGCCTCACCCATAGAACTATAATGACCTCCCTGTTTACGGCTTTCATCATCAGCTAGAAATGGCAAAGGGTAGAATTCACTTTGTTAAGTGGACAAGAACAGAAGAAACAGCTTGGATGAGCAGTGAAACATCTACCAAAAACTCTTTACCCAGTTGACAAATTGAACTCTACCGGGCCTCTTGTTTTTCTGAGTATCGGGTTCTGGCCTGTTTCATTTCTCAGTGTTCACTTACCTTTTTCCAGAAAATTTCAGGACATGTTTGACCCTATTTTCCCCTCATATTTAGACACATCCAGACTATGAAAAAACAGCGTTTCCTCTCAACAAAAACATTGCCACAAATGCCATATGAAAGTGCAGCAAAGCGTTATTAAAACCACACTGCATTAAAAAACCAAGCAGAGCGAGAAACAGCGGCAGCACGAACATTATTCACCAACACTGCGGTAATGTTCGAGTTCACCAACGGGTGAAGTTGCGTGACCAGCCAAAACAGTCTAAAAATATGTCACTAAATGGATTATTGTACTACAAAGAAATTCAGTTCAGTTTATCCAGTTGGTAAAAGCCCAAGTGATATTTCCCCTTTGTTATGATCCCACCTGTATGAGGGACTTCAGAAACACCCGGTTCGACTGTAACAGGCTTTATAAAGTAGTAAAGTAGTAAAAGTCTGTACGGTTGGGTCTTGGCTGGTCAGGCAACAGGTAAAACCATATTGGTAAATCTTATCTGGTGTTGGCTTCTTCGCCTGGATCTATGTGCTGACGGTGATCTGGACACGCTGCGCCTCCTCTGTAATCCCGCTGCGCTGCGCCTCCTCTGCCGCTGCGCCTCCTCCGGTCCCGCTGCGCCTCCTCCGGTCCCGCAGCGCCTCCTCCGGTCCCGCTGCGCCTCCTCTGCCGCTGCGCCTCCTCCGGTCCCGCTGCGCCTCCTCCGGTCCCGCAGCGCCTCCTCCGGAGTTTAGCGTGTCCTGGGGCCGCATGTGCTGTGGCCAAATGCGCGCCTTTTCCAGTGTCTTGAAGCTGCAGCGATAAACTTTCGAACTTGTCCGTGTCGCTGTGGCTAAAAGCGCGTTAGAAGAGCGTAAGAGCGAAGCGCTGCTGTCACACAGAAAACCGCGTATCCACCGGCCCTGGTGGAGCCTCCTGAGTGCACACATCCATGTGAGCACCGGGGCGCGCCAAATTATACGCACCTGTGCACCTGTGCTCACCTGTGCTCACCTGGCGCTAATCACAGGCCACGTGCCCTAAAGCTATTTTGGGTTTCACTCACGTGACCCGGTGCTGCGGGAAATTCAGATCGGGACAGGAAGTGTTTTGCGCCCTTCAAAACACGACACATTATTATAGATCCATGAGCACAATGTGACAAAGTATGAAGGGCGGCACAGACCCGCTACCGCAAAAAAATAAGTGTAAATATAGGTTATGAGTCGTATTATGGAGAAGTCTGACTTTTCATGCAATTTAATAATTAAATATCTTATTATACTTCCATGTATACTTATATATAAAATATCTTATTCCATGTATACTTTATATATATATATATATATATATATATATATATATATATATATATATATATATATATATATATATATATATATATATATATATATATATATATATATATATATATATATATAATATCTTATTGTACTTCCATGTATACACCATTTTAATCAGTTAATCAAAAAGAAAATGTAAACTCTGCATTTGTTTGTCATTAATATCACCCAACATTATATGACTTGACATGACTTAAAGCTCACAAGAGTCAGTTTTGCGTAATGTAGGACGTTTGAATCAAATGCAACTTTGACAAAGGCATTTTTTTTCTTTTTACCAAACACAATATGCCAGACTTAAAAATCAATTACCACAACAAGCCTGCGTCTGTGTATTAAATAGGAATGAAGGAATGAATGAATGCTCTTTATGTCTCCTATAGTGCATCTCTTACACTCCAACAAAGGGAGGCTGTAGTGAGCTCGTCCCAGTGGTTTATGGGAGAAAAAGGAACCAGCCTTGCAGCGAATAGAAGCCTGAAGAAGTGGGTAAATAGGCCAGTTTTCCAGAGACAGTCAGAGCTCATTTAGATCCAGAGAGGCCAGAGGGGAGGGTGGTTTCATTAGCTTGGACAGACTTTTGAAATGGAGAGAAACTATAAAACTGTTGTCTGGATCATGGATTTATTGTATTTTCTTTGTTTTTGATACTGTATTTAGCCACTGGTGGTAACAAAGTAAAAGTAGTAGAGTTCTGTACTTAAATATACATTTTGGGTATCTGTATTTTACTTAAAGGTGCATCATGTAACTTTTCTGGTGGAGAGTCCACAAATACTTGTCTTCATGGAGATGTTATAGGTCAGATCTGTGGAGAGGCGACCCTGTTCAGTCAGAATCACGGGCGGATCTAGGGGCGGGGCCACAGGGGCACTGGCCCCACCCTTAATCGGATTGGCCCCTTAAATGCCCCTGTTCTGTCAATCAACTGGTAAGACGGACAGCGGGAGGATCATTGGTGCAGTTCCACCTCTAAACTGTTGGGGGCAGTGCGTAAATTGCGTCAATACAGCTGAACGGGAGAAGAAATGTGCCAGAAAAGTTTTTTTTTCATTGCTTGAACATTACCACAGCCACAGCCTACCATTCACTCAGCGGCAACGAGACGGCTGATGCTCTGGTGAATTCATATTTTGGTGCAGGGCTCTACAGTTCGCCCATTTCACTCGCATTTGCGAGTAAATATTTCGTCGTGAGAATGAGGAAAAGAAAACAGTCGCACCAGTGCGATTCTTCTGCAGCACAATAAGGAGAACTGCGAACAGACGTAACGTGATGAGTTAAATGTTCTAAATGTGTCAAACATTAGGGGCAAACTCACACTAGGACTGTGGAACCTGCCCAAGCCTGGAGCCCCTAAAGCACCTCACGCGCAGCGCGAGCGCAACCGAACTGTGCCCGGGCACGACACCTCCGACCGCTCGACCCCAACATACGAGCTCCGGGTGTGGCCGATATCACTGATACGAACAAACTCCACTTCCAAACACACCCACGGCCCCTTAACCGAGGAGCGGCCCCACAGCAGGACCCACACCTGCCCCACTCACAGACACCCCCACACCGCTGGACTTCCTTCTCCGCTAAAGCGATGGTTTTGTCTTGGACTCGAGTGCATTTGGAATCGGTCTCGTCACGGATTCAAGGTCTGAATACTGAGTGTGGTCATATTTGATTACGGCCACTGCCTTCAGCACTAAACTTGTATCGGTCCTGTGCGCTGGAGCCCGCGCAGCCTCGTGTACCAGTGTGTATCACAGGGCAGGTTAAACACCTGTCCATCCGCCTCACATTAAATACGACTGTATTAATTTTATGTCCATGTCCGCACAGAGCAGAGCTACAGCACAGAGCAGGTGATATGGGCTGAAGTTTGACTAAGAAAATGCCAAATAAATCTGTCACAATGTGCGTTTGAAAATACAGGTTTAATGAAAACCTAAAGTTGACAACCAACAAGAAGGTTTGACTCACCAAAACAGGGCTCTACGCTAACTGTTTTTTTCAGGAGCTCATGTGCCCCTAAGGTAAACATTTTAGGAGCACAGAAAAAAAATGGGGGCACAAGTAGGTTTTCGTGTGAACGATTATTACAGTGCAGAACTTACGCACACCAACACCAACACCGAATACATTTAATACAAAAAACAAAAGAATTATGACTGTACTTTTCCTGCAATTTTTTATAAATATATTTTCATTTTATCTGATTAATATTTAGACTTAAAATAAGCCAAACAAACTGTACTGCACTGAAACACTCTGTGGCCCTTTTTGGACCCTCACCCACAGTTTGAGAACCTCTTCTTTAAGAGAACCTCCACTGGTACTTTACATAAAACTGTTTCAAAGTGTAAAAAGTGTGCAGGATTTTTAAAATAAACTCTAAATACGTCAAAACTGCAGCTGTTAAACTTTTAAGCCACTACATTTGTTAGCAGTGTTAAGTTGTCGGCTAATTTGTTTGGTAAGATGGAGATGCTTTGAACTGTATTGTTCCCTTTATTGCAGACAGTGAATAAATGAGAACTCCTGCAAACTTTAGTGGTTCATGATTTTTTTCTGTTTGAAAAAGGTTTAGCAGTAATCATTTGTGTGCTTGGATGGTGCAGGAGAAGCAGAAGTTCTTTAGTGTCATTACAGGTACAGTGAGATAGATGAGGACGGCCCACAGATGCAAAGAAGTGTAGAAGAGTAAAGAAATTAAGCAATAGTTATGATGCACAACAGTAAATGCAATCAAAATGTACAAATCAGGTTGTATTTTCAATAAGGCTCTGATGGGTAATAAGGTACAACAATAAGTCATGTGACACAGCCGCACAGACTCCACAGTCATTTAAGTCCAATTTAACCGCTCACAGTCCAGAAAATGCAGCCACCTACAGGAGAATTTTGTGTATTGCCTTGTTGCCAATTGATATTTTTTTAAGCAGCCTTCACTGAACAAAGATGGCGGCGACTCTTGGCCCCTGAAGGTAACATGTGGCCCCTTAATGGCCCCTGTTTTAGAAAAATCCTAGAACCGCCACTGGTCAGAATGCCTGTTTTTTGGGGTATTTTGAGCTATAAAACCACCTGTAATTGAGTGAATGTAACCCGGAATTTACACCACGAGCGACAGCAGTAACATCACCAGAGCTGCTCCTGTGACACCACCTCTGTGTGTCCTCACGTTTAAACACTAAACCTTTTACATTGTTGATTGGATGAATTCTGTTTCATATCACAAAACAAAAAAGTTGACCACAACAGAGACGATCCTTTGCAGCAATAATGAGCTGCGGTGCTCGCATTAATTATGATTAACTTTATTAAGGAAAAGCCCCTTGAGGTGAGTCACCTTGTTTTCGAGGAAGATCCTTGGCATCCTAAGGATACAACAAATCACAGAGGAAAATAAGCAGAAGAAAAACAGCACAAAAGAACAAAACAACAGATTTAACAAACATCAACACAAAACAATAAGACAAGGTACAGAGACTCAGATTAACATTAAATATAAAGAACTATCTTCATTATAACCAGACAGATTCCTCACTATAAACAAACACGTGTTTTGAGGTAAATAAGTCTTTCTTGAATATATGGAGTGAAGATGTGCAGCACAAATTGTTCCAGTCTGATGGAGCTTTTAAACGCTCTTCGTCCGATGACTCTGGAGGTCCTGGTACCACAAAGGAAGAGTATTCTGACTGAGTACGGTGACGAGGACAGAACAGTATTGTTGGAGGTCGGATGGACAGAAAAGAATCCACTCTCCATTTCACTTTGGTTGAATGCACCACGTGTCTTTTCCTTCAGAAGTTGCTCTTGTAAAGTTGTAAAGTCTGATGTTGTAAAGTGTTTTATATTTGGCTGTAAACTTTCCATAGTCCATCACGAGTCATACCCTGAGCTCCTGATGCGTCGCACAGGATTTACACGACTGTAGTGATTTTAGAGGCCGTATTTTGAAAGGGCATTGGAGGTTTATTTGCTAAAAAGCCTGGAGAAGCTACATTTACACTGCAAAATTAGAACTCCAACATATGTTAAGCAGCTCATAGCGTAATGACGAATGTGGGACACACGTTTGACTCTGCTGGTGTAAACTGACCGGTTAAAATGGAAAGCAATGACTGTGTATCTGCTGTGCTGCTGTGCTTATGCACTGTTCCTGCTTTGGTGTAAACTGGGGGTAAGGTACAGCTGTTTAATGTCATACTGTGGAACATTCCAGACAGAGCAATGACGTATCCATGGAAACAAGCAGGTGATGGACCCCAAACAAACGTTGCACCTTTAAGATAATTTATTTAAAAGTGTACTACCTTTCAGTGTGCGCCACCTGCTTGTCTAGTGAAATTGTGATTGTTTTGCCAGGAATGTTCCGCAGTATGGCATTAGTCCTAAAGATTGCACCTCTAATTGCTCCTGTAATTGTGTTTGTGTCTCCCAGTTGTCCTTGTGTGCAGCTGTATCCGGCCGTGTCCAGAGCAGCTGCTGCAGATCCTCCAGGGCACAGTCTTCCTGTGGTTTCCCTTCAGCACCGCCCACGATACTCACACTGTGAACTCATGTCCAAATGAGGCATCAAATATATCCTGCTCTGTTGTGTCATGGTTTTGTTTTTAACTTCTTGTATTTAAAGGTCCCATATTCTCAGCCCAAATGTGCAGGTTTGTGTCTTAAACGTGTGAATGAAGCAAAACACAACTCCAGGTCTGTTTTTGATGAGGAAACAACATTAGATCAGAAAATAACGTAAGATGGACCCTTTAAACTTGTGGATTCAGCTGTTTTAAAAAGCTGTTCAAGACATTCCGCTTTTATTTTGGTTGAGGATACAATATTTTTCCAGTTACCATTAGAACTTAAAAGCCCTAATGATCCTCTGCAGCTAATGCCATAACCATTCCCTGGAGGTGTGATGCTAACTGTAGGCACTGCTCTGCCTGAGGCTTTGTTAGACTTTAATCTGATCTTTATTTTAACACAGTCTCACTGTAAAGACCTGGTTTAACTGGAGCAGCAGACGAGCTGATTTGTGCTGTTAAAACAGCTCCATGAACCGTACTGATCACAGGCTCCAGAAAATGTGCTCTTTAAATCCATTTTGTATTTTTTTGTTGAGTTTTCAGATCATCTCAAAACTTTTTTGTCAGTGCTTTGTATCACCATGGTAACTGCTGAACATTTCGCCAATACACATATGTAGAAAACCCCCAACGTCACTGCAAAGTATTAAGACCTGATTTTCCCTGAGCTAAATTTGTGTTTCCCCAGAGCAGATTTTGAGGTCAAAATAACTCATCTGTGTACAACACCCAGTTATAAAGCTATTTATTGTCTGATAATCAGGAAGTGCATGTTAGCATTCTAGCTGTTGTTAGCATTACTGTGGTGGCAAAACTCTGCCTTCGTCTCTGAAAGTTGTGAAAAGTGCTTCTAAACAGTGAAAACGTTCTGTTCCACCTTGTGATGTCATGTGGTAATACAGGAAGTGCTCCTCTTCAATCATTTGGGTCATTTCAGCCCTGCCAATCTCTGCTAAACTCAAATTAAAAGGTAAATGTTAACTTAAAAACTACCTCTACATGATGTCACAAGGTGGAACAGAGCATTTTGAACTTTGGAGATGTGGACTAGGGATCTCCAACCTCTCAACTCCTGCCAACGGATTTATGAATTATAACTAACTTTGTGCACTAATAAATGGATAATATTACATCTTATCTTATTTACTCTATTTCTTCTGCTAAAATGAGAAGCTCTCTGGCATTTAGCTCAGGAAAAAGGTTGGACACAGACTAATAATAAAGTGTCACTCAAACATGTGTAAATGAAACAAAACACAACTCCAGGTGTGTTTTTGAGGAGGTGACAACATTATAATGACTTAAAGCTCAGAGGAGTCGATTTAGTGTAATACAGGACCTTTAAGAGTTAAGCTTTAGAAGTAGCACACAGACCAGCTCCTGTTTTACCTCCAGTGTTTGACATTCATATTGGTTTGGATGGAGAATTCAGTGGTGGGTGCAGTGAAACATTCGTGTGTGACCTCAGTGGGCGCTCAGGACACATCAGTGGGACTTCATGATGGACGGGATGTGGCATTTGGAGCACAGCACAAAACCAGCAGCTCTCAGCTCCCGTTTGAGGTTTGGCAGTGACGGACCACCGAAGCGAAAACACAGACCAGACTAAACCAAGTCTGAAACAATCACTGCTGAAAGGAGCCAGAATATGGTATTTTCTGATCTGTTATAAAGTAGTTTCCTCATCACAAACAGACCTGAAGTTGTGTTTTGTTTCATTCACTCATGTTTAACACACAAATCCCCCCTTACACAGCTCCCTCAGTAGAAACACCTCCTCCTGCCTCGTCCAAGTGCTTGTTTACAGCCAGTGCACGTTCAGAATGACTGTTGAAGTTCCCTGTCCAAAAGAAATTCAGAGACCAACACGTCAGTCTTTAGACCCTTCATCTGCTTCAGTGCACGCCATCGCTGGAAGGAATCTCTGCTCCTTTCCCCTTCTCTTCTTCTTTCAACGACCTCAAAAATGGACTTTCTTTTGCGGCAAACTCTAGTGGCTACTTCTCTACCACCGCAACAAACTCTGCGCTAACTGCGAGGAAGCTACAGTTCGAAAAAGCTGCTAAGAACCGCTGCATTGGTCGAGTAAACAGCGTCTTGTGTATGTGGAATGCATGAGGCGAATGTAAACCACATAATCCCAGCGCAAATCAGTTACACTAGAAACGCAGGGAGTGTGACTGACAACCTAACAAACAATAGAGACCGAGGCCTTGTTATCTAATGTTTCTCTGGCCCATGGATCTAGAATAACTCAGACATTTGCATCACAAAACGTCCACGGAAAAGTCAAACCTCATAATCGCTTGGCGCTATTTTCTCTCTGTTCGTATCACTGCTCGCTGTCCCAGGTGAATGTCTCACTCTTCTGAACACATGTTGTTCTGAGAAGAAAAACACTTTATTTTCGTGACTCCAGATAACTTCCCGGACACTTTCATCAGCACTGAAACCGGGCAAGAACTCGCTGTCGGGAGGTAAGTCAGTGTCACTGCTGACGGGGACGTACAGATTCACGTCAAAAAACGAACTGTCCCTTTAACAGAACTCGTACATGTGTTATCAGAATGCACTCATATGCTCAAAGGTTATGAATCTTTATTTGTTCACCAGCATAACTTATTAGAATTAGACCAAAGTAGAGGGTGAGCATTGGAAGACAAACAAGGGCAGAAAGGTAAAAGTAAAAACAAAAAACAAAACACAATGCATAATAAAAGAACAGAAGTGTTTGACTACATGATTTCCATACAGAGAGAAACATATGTGAGGAGGAAGTGAATTTAAGGCAACTGAAGTCTTATTTATCTCCTTATAGTGGGTCAAACCGTCGCGGGTTTTAAAATGTCCATTTTACACTATTTTCTGATCTATGTCCTAATGTTTCCTCAGCACACACAGACCTGGAGCTGTGTTTTGTATCATTCACATGTTTAACACACAAGTTCTTCTCTCAAACTGAAAACGCTCTTTTCCACCTTGTGACATGTGGTAATACAGGAAGTGCTCCACTTTGTTTTTAAACTCCATACAAAAAACACTTGCAGGATTCCTCCCACATGATGCCATTATATTCTTATATTTTCATTATATTGGCTCAGGATCCTCCAAAATATTTATATGTTTTCCAATCCTGGGCCCTCAAAAAGCACGAGAAAAGGTGTTGATCTTACTTCTATATTTAATTTGTGTGTTAAAGGTGTAACTTTTGGTTTGGGGTCAGTCACCGGCTTGTTTCTATGGAGATGTCATTGCTCTGCCTGGAATGTTCCACAGTGTGACATTAAACAGCTCTGCCTTACAGTTATTCAATTACAAGTGGTTTTATAGCTCAAAAATACCTAGAAAAACAGGCGTTTTGACTCTAAGCAGTTTCACCCCTCCACAGATCTGACCTGCAACTTAGTTTGGTTTGGTCTCTATGAAGATAGAAAGGTTTAATGCCGCACTGTGAGACATTCTAGACAAAACAATAACAATAACAATTTGATGGACCCTCCACAATGCACTTTTAAACATGTGTGAATGAAACAAACACAACTCCAGGTCTGTTTGTGATGAGGAAACAACATTAGACCAGAGATCAGGAAATAACGTAAATATGGGCCCTTTAAGTCCCGGGTTTGGCAGGAACATAAACCAACAAGTCAGATGTTACAAAGAAATCCCACTAACCACTTCACTCAGTTCATTTTCATTTATGCAATGGTCGTGACAGGTGGATAAACACACGGTCCGTCCTTATCCAAATATTGCTGCTTGTGAGGAAATGTTAAAGGAAATCTGCAGTGAGAAGCATGAAATTTTATTCAAAACGATGAGTGACCAATGAGCTGCTTCGCTTCACGTGCATCACCAAAATAAACTAATCTGATTGGCCGTTCGCACACTATTGGTGACTGATTTTTGTGTTTATTTTTTGGCTTAAAGCGACAGGTTGGACTAAGATCATTTAGTTTAAAATACCATAATCTTTTCCCGGTTTGGACATTTTTTTTAGGTTTCAAATTTGACTTCCTGGTTGAAAATTGTGATATCACACTAGGAAATTCCATAACATTTAACTAGTAACAGTAATATAATGTTCACTGGGCCAGAACTCCTCTAATGTACACAGAAATTATTTGACAAATAAAAATGTTAAAAAAAAGAAAAAAGTATGTTTAAATTAACAGAAACCATTTCTTGTGCATAAATTGTGTCAAACTTTTGGACAGAAGTCTCCCAGTGTGATGTCATCAATATGGGACTCTCTAAAATAGAAATTTCTACTTCCTGTTTACATCTTTTCAACATATTTTTCAACTTTTCTAAATTGCTTCTTGATTTCTGTAAAACTGTAATTTATATCTACAACAGGGATTATCCCACTAAATTCTGTCAGAATTAGAGAATCATCAGAACCTTTTGGGATGTTAGTTTCATAGTTGGTAAAGTTAGTAAAATAAAAACACTTCATTGAGAAACTTGTGAATTAGTTTATATATCTTTCCATTGAACTGAAAACATTGCACAAACCTCTAAGATGAACCTCCACCAATCAAAGGGTAGGACGATATATACATGGACCCAGTGGTGAAACGTTTAAAGGGCGAATTTGAGAGTCTATAGGTGGAGCCAGCACCCCCTGCAGGCCAGACAGTGGAATAACACTGAGAATAGACATGGCTTAGGGTCAGGGGGGGTTGAGGGTGTTTTGGTAAAGAAAATAATCATCCAACATTCATAATCCAGTGATTTAAGGGAACAATCTTTGCAGCTTTCACTACAATTAAACAGCAAATTAAAGGTTCACTGCGGGACATTTCTGGTGAAGGATTCGCCACCTTCTTGTCTCAATGGGATGTTACTGCTTTGCTAAAATGTTCTACAGTATAGTCGCTCTATATTTAATCTCTGTTTTCATGGAGACAAGCGGGTGGCCGTTCTTAAAGCTCCTGTATTACACAAAACTGACTCTTGTGACATTTTATTATTTATGTTATAATGTTGTTACCTCCTCAAAAACAAACCTGGAGTTGTGTTTTTTTCATTCACACGTTTGAGTGACCCTGTATTATTAGTCTGTCTACATCTCCAAAGCTCAAAATGTTCAGTTACACCTTGTGATGTCATGTAGTGGTAGTTCTCAGCTTCCTTTTACCTTTTTCAGTAGAGATCAGAAATTCCAGAGGTGCAGGACTGTAGCACCACATACTCAGCCTTAGGTACAAACCATCTTGTTGGACCCACACGACATGTAGACCAATGAAAAATGCATATTAGAGACTTTGTGAGGGGCCCTGGGTAAACAGTGCAATTTACCCGCTCAGTCCGACGCCCCTGCAGAGGTGAAATTATGGAGTTTAAAACCACAGTGAAGGTGGAACGAGTGTTTTGACGGAAGAAATCAGTCTGAATATGTAGAATTTGTTTCTTAACATGTGTGAATGAAACAAAACGCAACTCCAGGTCTGTTTGTGACAAAAAAAAACATTATAATGTACAGTAGATCAGAAAATAGCCTAATATGGACCCTTTAAATGTGGCAATCTCGGCTATTTTCTTATTTCTGAGCAGTAAAAACAGCTGCACTTCAATAAACGTAGATCAATATGATTCTTATAATGTAGAACAGTCCAGGCAAAGCGGTTACATCTCCACGGAGACAAGCAGGTGGCGCACCCTTCACCAGAAACGCTACGCAATGCACCTTTAAGTCTTCAATGTTGAGAACTGTTCAAGCTGCTTCGAAGAGAGTCCTCGTCTCAGTTCTCTTTCCTCGCTTCCTTCTCCTCGCTTCCTCGTCATAGTGAGTGTTGTTCCAGAGAAAACCAAAGAAGGAAGCAGGAAACATGAGGGAATCGAGGAAAGGAATCAAGGAGAAGGAAGCGAGGAAAGAGAAATGAGACACGACCAGAGAGTCAAAGAAAAGTGCAAGATTTTCACAGGAAATGATGGTCAACGATTACATGTACATATCAACATATATATTACATTACATAAATAAAGACAGTGTGGATATCGGGGCATCTGTATAGTTTGGAGTCATTTTAAAAAAGTCAAAAATATATCACCAGTAAAGCTCGTCCGCTGGCATTCAGAAAGAAAATGAAGACGGAATTTCACAATCTCTAAATGCAGTTCTTATCGGGATCAGATTAGCTGAGCTTCCCGGATCCTGCTGAGTTGACTTCGCTTCTTCTGTTGTTGTATTAATATGAAGACAACCTGAGTGTCCCGATGCCGTGTTTAATCGTCCATCGACGCCGTCCAATGCAAAGACCGCCCCCTTTCTGTGGGAAGTCCGAGCGGTTTGCATCAGCACCATTGGGACAGCGTTGCCAGGTCAAATTCGGTCCTTAAAGTTCAGAAATGAGTCCAGGTCCGACCCGAGATGGTCCCAACGGCCTCTGCTGCGCTCCAGGCCCTGAGATGGATCACTGCAGAAACAGTCCCTGCAGCCGACCAGAACCATCTGGAGTTTTGCAACGGGACAGAAGATGCAGTGGACTGTAGCACTGGTACGTTTGTTCACACTAGAGGGAAAAGTGTCATCTTTCTGTTTGGATGTTTATACAAATCTCTTTACAGGTCAAGTGTTCGTGGATCTAAAAAATAAAAAAGGGCAAAGACGTTTCTGTGGCCGTGGTTACGCACACTCCAAAAGTGATTCTGAGCAGATTCTGAGGGGCATTTTAGGTGTATTGTGTAACTTTTCTGCTGGAGGGTCCGTCAAATGCTTTTTCTTCATGGAAATGTTATTGCTTTGTCCCGGAATGTTTCACAGTGCAGCATTAAACCTTTCTATCTCCATGGAGACCAAACCAGACCAAATTACAGGTCAGATCTGTGGATAATTGACCACAGTCAGAACACCTGTTTTTCAGGGTATTTTTGAGCTATAAAACCACCTGTGATTGAATACAGATTGAATAAGATTGTGATTGACTAAAGTAAAGCTGTTTAATGCCATAGTGTGGAACATTCCAGGCAGAGCAAAGACATCTCCATACATACAAGCAGGTGATGGACCCCAACCAAAGAGTAATCCACATAACGCACCTTTAAAATGAGAAAAAAACAGCTAAATCATCTGGTTTCTTTCTGCTCGTGGTCCCAAGGTTTACATGTCACTCAAATAATGTTAAAGGTCCAAAAATCAGATAATTTGTTATGCAGGTAAACACAGCCACAGAAGGAGAAGGAGAAGTAGCTGCAGTAGCTGTAGTAGTTGTAGTAGCTGTAGTAGCTGTAGTAGCTGTAGTAGTTGTAGTAGTTTGTAGTAGTTTGTAGTAGCATGAGGCTAGGAGGAAGTTTGCAAATAGTCTTATCTGTGGTTCCTATGGGTTCTCACACTTTCCGTGTACGTGAGTATCCTGGATGTATCAGGTTTTGGTATTTGAGTATTTGAGTATTTGAGTATTTGAGTATTTGAGTATTTGAGTATTTGAGTATTTGAGTATTCTGATCTCATCCCCGACACTCTGGCATGTGGGTGGCATGTCATTAAAAACTGTTATTACTCTTGTGTTGCTTCTGAATGAATCAGTATAAAACGCACACAAACTAAAAGGAAAATAATTTTGTCAGATCTGGTTCGACCTGTTCACATTAAGGAACCGTTCAGAAGAGCCGAGGCGTCACTGGGACTTTTACTCCAGTGTGAACAAACACAGTGTGAACAAACCCAGTGTGAACAAACCCAGTGTCAGTGACCAGCTCTGACTGAACAGCAGTGAGTGTTTCCCTGCACGGCAGAGAGTACGAGGCCCAGGCCTGTGTGTGTGTGTGTATATGTGTATATGTATATGTGAGTATATATGTGTGTGTGTGTCTGCAGTATGTCGTGGTGCATCGGTGCATCACAACATTCTAAACTCTCTCTAGTGTAAAACGCTGGAGCACAGGTCAGAATTCGATGGTGTAATTTACGGTTTAACTGATCTCAAAATTGTTGATCTGCTTTATGGTTCAGATCTTATGGTTCAGATCTTATGGTTCAGATCTTATGAATTACTGTCCACACGAAACAAAAGCTGCTGTGAAGTTTATTGTCTTCACTGCACAAAGCTTCAGAAAGTGGTGCCATTATTCAAACAAACATGATTGTGGTCGTCTGAAAGGACTTCAAGCTACAGAATGAATATGGCCATAAGTGCAGAGCCTCACAGGTCACAACATCTGTGTTTGTTCTGTTTGGAGAGTCATAAAAGCTCCTGATTCCATCTGAAATCATCTCATTCTAAAATGTGAACAGAGGCGACTTACGGGTTTCAGGAAATCGATTCTCTCCTGATTTGAAGGATTTTGTGAGGATTTTTCCCCGTTCCCCGCTCATATCATTTGATTTGAATTGTTATTACTGCAAACAAGCTCCTCACAAGTGTCACATTTCTAAATATGCTAAATATGAAATGTGAACCCTTTCCTCTCACCTTATGGTTTGGTATTATAGGTTTTTAACATTCAAAATCCTGTCAGTGCATTTATTGTTGTCTCTTTTTAACAAAACAACTGATTGTGCAGGAAATAGCATCATAACCTGACGATAACTTAACAGAAGTTGCAGAAAAGCGACACTAAAATTCCATAACTTCTCCAAAACTTTGATTGAATTTGCGATATTCCAGGACTTTTCTGTGCCTGGAAAATGTCATTTTCAATTTCATTTTTTTAGGGTCATCATAATTACAAGGCAGCTGCATCTCCATCATGTTATTTTGAAATTTCTTTGACAATTTGAAGCTTAAAAAACTCATTCAGTCATTTTCACTTTACCTACATAAACCAGGGCAACAAATCTGCATCAAACAGTTGAACAGCAAATTCCACCAGAGTTTTGACCTCTTCTGCAGCTCCGTTTGAACTACAGGGATTCTCCAGTGTCGTGATGTCCCTGAACCTGTCGTGAGTCTGTGCAGAGGCTGAATGTAGGTTTTGGCAGACGTCTGTATGTCCATCTCAAACCTGGCAGTGTCCTGAGAAAACGATCCAAAGAAACAGTAAAGAAAGAGGAACCAGAAGACTTGAAGCACTTGACGTCCACCAAAAACACCAACACTTTGAGACACATTAAACTCCACTGTGCGTCCCAGACCAAAGCTCTGCAGCCCGGGACAGCGAGTCTGCCTGGACAGACCTACAACAGACAGAGTGGAGTCAGACGCTCAAAGAAGGAGAAAAAGAAGAAGAAGAGAAGGATTACAAGGAACTACAAATGGACAAAATAAATGTTAATCATGACTGAAGTTTGGGTTTATACTTGTTCTGTTCTAGTCCTGGTTTAGTGCAGGTTTCTGTGTTCAGAAAATTTGACTTTTTGTGCTTTTAGTTATAAGTGATGCCACAAAATATACATAATCTCAGAGTTTTCTGCTATTAAAGGTCCTATATTATGCAAAACTGCATTAAGCCAGGTTAAAATCGTGCTTCCTCATCACAAAATACCTGGAGTTCTGTTTCATTCATATAAGTTTGAGTAACTCTTTATTATTGGGGTAAAATCATCCAAGTTATTCTCATGAAGATGGATGGAGTTTAAAAACAGAGTGGAGCACTTCTGTATTACCACATGACATCATAAGGTGGAACAGAGTGTTTGAGAACAGAACCTAAATATGTGGGATGTGTGTGTTAAACATGTGAATGAAGCAAAACACAGCTCCAGGTCTGTTTGTGATGAGGAAACACTTTAAATCAGATGAATCCACATGAATCAGACGAGGAACAGAAGATAAACACAGTTAAAGTAAAAAAGAAATTCCTCAAATTATTCAAGAGACAGTAAAAATATTCAGGAAAACTACTACTTAAATAGAAGAGAAACTCTCATGACTGATTTAACCCTCGTTACTGTAATAACGAGGACAAAATGTTAAAAATGCAAAGAACAGACCAAAGAAACGAGTGATGAACTCATTATAAACGAGTGGAGTGAGAGTGGAGTCAGTGTCAGTGTGAAGAGTGATGTTCAAAAAGGAAAAGATGCTGATGAGACACTCACCTCTGCTACAGACCATCATCTCAAGGCCAAAGGATAAAGGCGAGAGAAAAGAACAAGAAGAGAAACAAAAACTGGAGAAGAAACAACAGGAGGAGAAAGAGAAGAGAAGAAGAGGAAGACAATTAATGCCCCAGTCAGACGGTTAGTGACAGAAGAGACACAGGAGAAAAGACGATGAAGAAAAGACTGTTTCACATTTAGAAAAAGATCAAATCACAGCATCACTGTTCAACACAGAGGATCATTCAGAGGAATCATCTGCTGTGGGGCCCAACACCTGAGTGTGAATGTGCTGCTGTGGGGCCCAACACCTGAGTGTGAATGTGCTGCTGTGGGGCCCAACACCTGAGTGTGACTGTGCTGCTGTGGGGCCCAACACCTGAGTGTGAATGTGCTGCTGTGGGGCCCAACACCTGAGTGTGACTGTGCTGCTGTGGGGCCCAACACCTGAGTGTGAATGTGCTGCTGTGGGGCCCAACACCTGAGTGTGACTGTGCTGCTGTGGGGCCCAACACCTGAGTGTGACTGTGCTGCTGTGGGGCCCAACACCTGAGTGTGAATGTGCTGCTGTGGGGCCCAACACCTGAGTGTGAATGTGCTGCTGTGGGGCCCAACACCTGAGTGTGACTGTGCTGCTGTGGGGCCCAACACCTGAGTGTGAATGTGCTCAGGTTCTGGTCGGGGCCCCGGATCTGAGCCCATTTCTTTGGGTCAGAACAAAAGCTGAGCAGGAGCCACAGCTGCCCTGGGGCAGTCTGACCTGGGGCACGTGTCTGGTGGCAGACAAACATGGGTGATGTGCCTGGCCTAAGGGCACAGTGTTTTTCACAGTGTTTTTGCCCCTGGCGCCCCCTGTGGCCCCTGATGGAACATCAGGTTAGGGTCCAGGTACTGCCCGGGCCCCTGAGCCTCTGAGACCTGAGGACATCAGACTTTAACAAGACACTGTCACTTCTGCTGGAAGGTCCGTCACCTGCTTGTCTCCATGGAGTATTGCTTTGGGTGAAATGTTCCACACTGTGGCATTAAAACTAAACTTTTACTATGTTTTATTCAACTTGTAAACTGTGTATAATTCTTTGCTGTGTAATTGTCTTACTTAAGTGTCTCTGACAGTATTGAGTTTTATCATCTCTACAATGTTTAGCTCTAAATCTAAATGAATCCGTCTCCATGGAGACGAGTGTCTGACACACAGACGGCAGAGGGACTGTGGCAGTGGAGAGAAGTAAAAACACATTCAAACCTTTACCTTTTCTTCCAAGTCTTTAATCTGCCTCCTCTGGATCTCCGTCTTGTCCTCGAGGTCCCGGATTCTCTGCAAAGTCACACCCGACATTACATCATTCTGTTTTTTTGTTTATTTGTCTCCATTTCTCCACATACAGAAGACATAAATATATGAAGTAAAATATATGGAACTGAGTAGCAAAAAAAAGTTTAAAAAAAGTTAAATATATTTTACATTAAAAGCCTCAAAGTGTCCACGGTTTTCTTTACTGCATAAGTCCATCTATGTTCCTTCATATTTCTGATGTGTTCTGTGTGGATATAAAATGCAGAAAGTAGTAAAAACACACTGAAGGAGGAGGAGCCTCCAAACATTCGGCTGGTGGTTTATTCATCTTATTCTGGGAGGAGCCGTGGGTCACTTTATGTCATATTTAATCAGCAAAACTTTTCTCAAATTCGTCATTGAAATGAATCGGACGCTGTTTAACCGGAAGTGTCACCAGATAAAAGTTTGGTTTTGTTCAGGTTTAGAGACAAAACTGATCTGAACAGGGTGAATAACAGCCTGATCACAGTGTGCAGGACCTGGTGAGCCTGGTGCAGCAGCTCCATTCGCTCCTGGAGGATCTGACAGTCGTATTCTCGGCTCTTCCTCAGCATCTGCCTCCTGAGCTTCTCCACGGCCGTCCTCAGCTCGTCCTTCTGCAGCTCGTTCAGGGGCTCGCCGTACTTTATCACCTGGAAACAAACACAGTGTCGCACTAAAATCTACTAAACCAGAGTCAATTCTGGCATCAGGAGGGAATTATTTATCATAATTTGAGAAGTTTTGACTAGTATAGATAATATATGAGGTGCAACAGTGACTGCGCAGTGTTACTCAGTGCTAATAACCACAAGACCTGTACATGTATTTAAAGTCTGTCTCTGAAACTGTATAAACCACAGACTTATTCAAACATTTCACTGAATCCTGTGTTGTAAATGTACTTTTTGGTGTTATACAGATTAGTAACACGCAGCTGCTTCGCCTCAGCAGTGTTTTTAAACTTTTAATACTTGAATTTTTGGGAAAATCTATGGGAAAAATGTAGGTCCAAAAGTGACTTTGGAGGGAGCAGGACTTTTGAGCCCCTTTGTGTGACTTTGTATTGTTGCTGGAAGCAAAATAACAGAAAACTTCATAACAGAAGTATTTGTATTTTATCAGAAGTCATTTCTTACTCTATGGAAAATTAAAGGTTCACTGTGTAACTTTTCTGGAGGAGGATCTGCCTCCTGTTTGTGTCATTCTCATACTTTTCCTGTGTGGCTCCTTAAGAATGCAGATGTGAAGAAAATAAGTTTAATGCCATATTGTGAAACATTCCAGGTAAAACAATACCATCTCCATGGGGACAAGCAGGTGGTGAACCCTCCACATGAAATGGTACAATGTGGAGCACTGATGAAGCTTGAAACCAGTCAGAAAAATTAGTTAAAAATCCTGTAAATGAACCAGCCTCAAGTGGAAGAGTTCAAGTGTCTCAAAGCCTTGTTTACGTTTAAGAGTTTTGGTTTAGTCCTGGTTCAGACCTGGTTTATATATATATATGTGTATATATACACACATATATATATATATATATGTATATATATATATATATATATATATATATATATATATATATATATATATATATATATATATATATATATATATATATATATATATATATATATATATATATATATATTTGTGTATAACCTTTAGTGACCTCCTTCACACTCACCTTGTCTTGTTGCAGGGAGTTGTACAGCGTCGCCTCGAGCTCCTGGATTTGCTGTTGAGATAAAAACTCAAATATTAAAGTCAGTTTTCTCTTCCAGGAAGTCAAATATCTGAACATTTTCTGTCTTCCTGATGTTTTGATGTATTTCCACACCCTGGATCTTAATGAAAAGGACAGGTGAAAGTGCCTGTGGTCTGACGTGACTTTATATGAGTGATTTTCATACTTATTCCCTGGGGCTGTGATGCTAACTGAAGGCACTGGCTGCTCTGGTCGAGGTTCTGTTAATCTGAGTTTTATTTTAACGCCGTCTGACCACAAAGAGCTGAATTACAGAAGGAGATTCTGATTTTTATGCTTAAACTGTTTTAATTCTTTTTTTACTGGTTAATTGTTGACACAGGTCTTTTAGTTATTTATTTTAATTGAACATATTCAAATACACAGATACTAAGGGGAGAACCTGAATATATGTATTTCCTGTATGTTTTAATCGTTTTTTTTTGTTTTGTTTTTAACCTTTTTTATGATCTGGAAATATTGGTGTATTTTGTTATTTTAACATTAATGTGTTTGTTTAAATCCATCTGATCATTTTTATTTTCTTTAAATGTTTCGCCAGTGTTTGCTGCTGTGTGCATTGTGTTGCCATGGTAACTGCTGAACATTCCGCCCATAGAGATGCACGCAGGACACCCCCAGAGTGAAGTATCAACAGAGAAAGGTAAAAGAACACGCACCATGTAGGCCTGATCCAGAGCCTGTTTCCTGTAGTCCAGCTCCTCTTCTAAATACCCCTTCTGCTTACAGAACATTTCCTGAAAAAGAGCAAACGGAAAACAGTGACGACATTCGCACGAGAAGCTGCACGAATCACACGATTACTGCTTTTTAAATTTTTAATAATTTTATTTTGGCCAATTTCAAAGGTCCATATTACGCTTCTTTCAGATGTTCTAATATCGTTTCCTCAGCACAAACAGACCTGGAGCTGTGTTTTGTTCCATTCACATGTCTCAATAATCATTTCTCAGTCTGTCCACACGAGCTCAAAAGGCTCTGTTCTACCTTGTGATGTCATGAAGTGGTAGTTTTCAGCTCCTTTTACCTTTTGTTTAGTAGAAGTGAACATAGATGTAGTTTAAAACACTTCCTGTGTCACCACATGACGTCAGAGGAGTGTTTTGTGTCTGAGAGAAGAGCTCAGCCTAAATGTGCAGAATCTGTGAGTTAAACACGTGTGAAACAAATCAGAGCTGCAGCTCTGTTTTTAGGAGAAAATATTATAAGAGAATCAGAAAACAGCCAAATATAGTCATGTTTATTCCTTATGTAACTTGAACTTACTCATTATCTCTGCAAAAAAGTGATCAAATAAACTAAATTAAACACAAACCATTTCTTTAACTTCTCAGGTTCTTTTATAGACAGTGTCGTCAGGTGATATTTGTCTTCAAAAAAGAACCTAAGAAGTTAAAGTCCAGAAGAAAACATCATGAACGTCTTTGGCACAAACCATTTCTATCTCGAGGTCCATCATTTTCTGGTGCAGCGCCGCCTCGGTCCCTTCGATCTGCTGGATCCACTGGAGGCGACAAAACGTTTCACAAATTTTACTCCAAATACAGAAAAATGTCACAGTTTTAGTCCAAACCTGAAGTACCTTTTCTGCTAATGACAGCACGGTGCTGGCCTGGATAATGGCCACTTGCTCCTCGTTTCTTAAATTCTGCAAAATAAAAACACAAAAGAATGAAGTGAAATGAAAATGAAAGGAAATATAAATATAAATATAAATATAAATATAAATATAAATATAAATATAAATATAAATATAAATATAATGTAATGAGACTGACCCCATTATCTCCAAGAATGTCCAGAAGTTTGATCAGATCTGGGATACACACGTCCTGAAACACAGACAGTATATTTGGATTTTTTTCACATCGTTTTGAATGTGGAAAAGTCTGAAGCTCCTGTTTTACACACAATTGTTCTGATCTATGACTTCATTTGCTGTGATGACACCTTTTTGTAATTATAAATGTAAAGTTTTACATCATTTGTGAGGAAAAGTGAAGAAAAGTTGAAAAAATGTTGAAAATTAGAGGAAGTGGAGAATTCTATCCACAAGTTTGGCAAAATTTACACATAAGAAACACATTTCTCTGATACTTTAAACATTAATTCAACAAAATAAAAGTGTTTTCTTATATTTGCTTTTGTAAAATCATAATTTCTGTTACATTAGAGGAGTTTTGGGCCAGTGCACTACATAGGTGTGGAATTCCCTGGTGTAATGTCATCATTTCCAACCAAGAAGTTAAATTTTAAACCTAATAAATAGATAAACTGTGGGGGAAAGTGTGAAATTAGCAGTAAAATGGTAAATAAAATGATCCTCGGTGTGTTCTGGTCATATGGACAGTGTCTGCAGTCCTGGGCTGTGCTGGGACTGACCTTCACTCCCTCCTTCATGCAGTAGATCTGCAGAGCGCTGACGCCTTCAGAAAACGGGTGCATCTTAAAATGGTTAAAGGGAGGAGAGCGTCTTTCCCGCTCCTGCAACACAAACACATGAACCTTTTCCATCTGTGTTAAATAGAACTGTGGAATAATGTCAGAATAAACCTGTAAAACATATTAGTAACAACATAATCAGAATTAAAATATAGGTCTATTTTATTAGAACTTTTCCTTCATTTTTCCTGTGTTCTAATGTTTCCTCACCACAAACAGACCTGGAGTTGTGTTTTGTTTCATTCACATGTTTAACTCACAAACGCTGCAGATTCAAACTTTCTCTCCAGCAGAAAACACTGTTCCACTTTGTGATGTCACAGCTGAATCCGTCCTTGTCCAGGACCAATCGGACCAGAGGGAACAGGTTCTTTTCGGTTCGTGCCTCCTGTGTTTGGAACTGACTCCCTCATGAGCTCCGTGTTGTATCACAGCACTGGGTCGAGTCCTGCAGCAGTCGTTCTTTGGCTGTTTTCATTCTTTGGCTGTTTTCATTCTTTGGCTGTTTTCATTCTTTGGCTGTTTTCATTCTTTGGCTGTTTTTGTGTTTCATTTGGACTTTTGTCCTGTCTGCTTGTGTTTTTGAGGCTTATTTCCTGTTGTATTGATAGTTTGTACATGTGCACCTGTGTTCTCTGCCTTTGCTGGTTCATTATTTGTGTTTCGTCTGCTTGGATTTTTGTGTTTGCGTTTTCCTGCAGTTTGGCTCCTCCCTCAGTTCTAAACACTTTTATTGTATTTACTGAATTAAATGTATTTTTTGTCTTATCATGAGCAGTGGGTCTGTACTTTTGGCACTGTAAAGCACTTTGTAACTTGTAATAATAAAACTATATTATTATTTATTATTATTATACAGGAAGTGCTCCACTGTGGTTTTAAACTCCACACACCTTCACTCGACTCATTTGGATCATTTCAGCTCAGGATTTGTTCATTTCTACTGAACTAAAGGTAAAAATGTAACTTGAAAACTACCACTACACGACATTATTGAACTGTGTGTCTGTAAGAACCAAGTGTGTGTTTTCTTTCCTGCACTCAAACAAGAGGAGTTTTGTTTTGTTTTTTGTGTTTTTCTGTAAATAGTTCTGCTTGTTGGATCTTATTTTCTACTGGATGTTAATAGCTTTAGGCAAAATAAGTGTCAAACTTCAGCCTTAACCCCTTCAGTCTATAGAATAACTTTGTGTTATACAGAATTTCTGTGTTAAACATTGTAATATGATTAAAGATGATGTTAATACTAATAATAAAGTGTTACTCAAACATATGTGAATAACAAAACACAACTGCAGGTCTGTTTCTGAGGAGGTAACAACATTAGAACACGGGTTAAACTGCACAAGAATCCATTCTGTGTGATACAGGACCATTAAAACACATCAGTTTGACAGTTCAGTGCACTTCCTCAGTCTGCTCAGTAGGGGGCGCCTCATCTCCTGTGTGTCTGGGCCTCTGCAGTGCACCAGACTCTCCCACAAAGGCCGTTCTAGAGGAGAGTCAGACTGACGGACATGAGGCGTCTGCACAGACTCCATGAGGAACATCGTGTCCTGCAGACGATTCTGCTCCATATGAAATGATTCAGGCACATGTCAAATAATAAACTGGTCTAGATTTGATTCCACTGCTGCTTCATGTCTCCTGTAACAGGAATATCACAATGTGTTGGTGTAATGTACGAGAATTAGACACTTTTACTTCCGTTTTTGAGCTAATAATGCACAACAGTTCAATAGAGTTTAGTTAAATAAAAAGCAGAATTATGAATTGATTTGTGGTTTTTTTCTATCGCTTTGACCTTAAAGTCTGAGTTTTCAAAGTTTGTCACTGAAGTGGCAAATTTCACCTCATATTTCAGTGTGTATAAGTTTCAGAAAATGTTCCTGTAACATACACGTAGGTTAATGTCCCTGACTTTGGGCTGTGAGACGATTTTGGAGCTTTTTATGGCAGAACATTGATGTACTGGGACCTGCTTAAGTTGAGCTCTATGTGTTTTTTGCACTGATGCTGCAGGTTTTCTGGGCTCAGGTCGATGGGACGTTCTGTAGTTTACCTCCAGCTCCAGGATCCTGAACTCTAACAGTTCATTCTGGTCCCTCGAGTCCTGAAGCTCCAGCTGGACACGACTGGATTCAGACTCGGCCTTGTCCAACTGAACAGGAGAAGAAACAATTAAGGGAGTAAAGAACTTCACTTTTCCTGCCACTGAGTCATGAAGTCTTACGGTTTTTATTGTCTCTATGTTCTATTTTAAAAGTGCCTTGTGTCATTTTTCTGGTGGAGGGTCCTTCAAACGCTTTTCTCCCTGCAGATGTTATTGCTTTGTCTGGAATGTTTCACAGTGTGGCATTAAACCTTCAGATCTGTGGAGAGGCGACTCCGCTCACAGTCAGAAAGTTTTTCTAGGTATTTTTGAGATATAAAACCACCTGTAACTGAGTACAATGCGGAACATTTCAGGCAGAGCAATGACCACAGAAAGTAGGTGACGAACCAAGAAAATGAACACTTATCGTCCAGTTAAAAAATACAAAATTAATGAACCGTAATCTTTTCATTTCACATTAGCAAACAGCAGATGTTTGATTATGAAACACGGCTCCACACGATTGTTGAACCTTCTGTGACTTTTCAAATATATAAAAACACAACTCAGCAAAGGGAAGTGTTTGGGGAAAAGGTGAAAACTGAGTTTGCAGGAGGGGACACTTTTGTCCAGAGGCCTGTTCTGCCCCTCAGTCTGTCCTGACACAGGATCTGCTGACCCTCCCTGACCCGTGCTGCTGACCCTCCCTGACCCGTGCTGCTGACCCTCCCTGACCCGTGCTGCTGACCCTCCCTGACCCATGCTGCTGACCCTCCCTGACCCGTGCTGCTGACCCTCCCTGACCCATGCTCCTGACCCTCCCTGACCCGTGCTGCTGACCCTCTCTGACCCGTGCTGCTGACCCTCCCTGCTGACCCTCCCTGACCCGTTCTGCTGACCCTCCCTGACCCGTGCTGCTGACCCTCCCTGACCTGTGCTGCTGACCCTCCCTGACCCGTGCTGCTGACCCTCCCTGACCCGTGCTGCTGACCCTCACTGACCCGTGCTGCTGACCCTCCCTGACCCGTGCTGCTGACCCTCCCTGACCCGTGCTGCTGTTAAACTGCACTGAACCTTTCACTGACACATAAAGGCCACTGAGAAGAGGAAATATTAGCTCAGCGTAAGTTCAACTTTCTTAAGTAAGAAGTAAGAATGTTGTTCCCAACCTGGTCTAATAACTCCTGATTCCTCTGGAGAAAGAGCTGCTTCTCCTCCACCCATTTGGAGTCCTGCAAAAAGAGCATCAAGGGTTTAAATATATGAACTTTGAACATCAAGTCATGTGACAGTCCAGTGTGCTCTTGTGTCGTCCTCACCTGTCCTTTGTGGGCCAGCTCCTTCTCCAAATCCTCGATTTTGGCTTTGTACCTGAGAACTTCCCCTTTTATTTGTTCTTGAGCCTAAAACATCCAAATAAAATGATTACTTCACACACATTTGTAGTAAATCACATTCAATAAGCGTGTTTTCTTTGACTACAGCCTGAATTTACTTATTTATTTTATCAAAGGAGTTGTGCCTGTCTTAAAAATGTGAAAGTGAAAGAACAGAACTTTGCTGTGATCTAAAGTTCTTCCTCACTTCACATCCAGAGCTTCCTCATTATTCACCATGATGAGTTTAGAAACACTTCTCAGAACATTAAAATGAGTTTTGCAGTTGTGGTAAAGTTAACAACTAACGACTTAATATGGATTTCCTCATTTTTAGACAATAAAATGCTTCATAATTGGACGCAGACAGTACACAGCAGACTTATTTTTGCCTTAAGGGAAGAATATAAAATGTAGAAAGTAGTAAACAAAGAAAAATAAAAACGTTGAATGAGCTTTTGCCTGTTGGTAATAAACAGAATGAACAGTCCAAATCTGTGGACAGGCTGAACAGTGGAGTCAGGACGTGCCTTGGCCTCCATCTCGGCGTCCAGCATCCCGCCCTTCTGCTCCTGCAGGAGGGCGTAGGCTCGCTGCAGCGCCTGGTACTCCCGCGTCAGCTGACGGAAACGCAGCTCCGACTCCTCATTGGCTACGGCCTGGAACAAGAACCCACAGGCAGGTTAGTCAAAACACACAGGCAGGTTTGTCAAAAGGCACAGGCAGGTTTGTCAAAAGGCACAGGGAGGTTTGTCAAAACACACAGGCAGGTTTGTCAAAAGGCACAGGGAGGTTTGTCAAAAGGCACAGGCAGGTTTGTCAAAAGGCTCTGTACACTTGTGTATCGTGTCTGTGTAATATTTCTGGAGTATATATTATATATTCTGGACAGTATAAGTGTCACGTGGAGCTTGGACGACATCTAAAACCTGATGTTTTTGGTGAGGGAAAAATGTTATAACATGAGATTAAATGGATCACAAACTCTAAAGTCTATAAATAAATAGTCCAAGTATGAAGTCTGTGGGTTTGTTCCTCACGTCTTCTATGTCCTCGTCCGGAGTGGCTGGAGTCCGGTCCATCCGAAAAGAGGCCACAGACGAGGTCTCCGAGTCCATGGACTCTTCATCGTACCCGAAGAACGTGTCCACGACGATATGTCTCTGTGAAGAACACGTGTTAGAACAGAAATGTCTCTGTGAAGAACACGTGTTAGAACAGAAATGTCTCTGTGAAGAACACGTGTTAGGACAGAAATGTCTCTGTGAAGAACACGTGTTAGAACAGAAATGTCTCTGTGAAGAACACGTGTTAGGACAGAAATGTCTCTGTGAAGAACACGTGTTAGGACAGAAATGTCTCTGTGAAGAACACGTGTTAGGACAGAAATGTCTCTGTGAAGAACACGTGTTAGGACAGAAATGTCTCTGTGAAGAACACGTGTTAGGACAGAAATGTCTCTGTGAAGAACACGTGTTAGGACAGAAATGTCTCTGTGAAGAACACGTGTCAGAACAGAAATGTCTCTGTGAAGAACACGTGTTAGGACAGAAATGTCTCTGTGAAGAACACGTGTTAGAACAGAAATGTCTCTGTGAAGAACACGTGTTAGAACAGAAATGTCTCTGTGAAGAACACGTGTTAGAACAGAAATGTCTCTGTGAAGAACACGTGTTAGGACAGAAATGTCTCTGTGAAGAACACGTGTTAGGACAGAAATGTCTCTGTGAAGAACACGTGTTAGGACAGAAATGTCTCTGTGAAGAACACGTGTTAGGACAGAAATGTCTCTGTGAAGAACACGTGTTAGGACAGAAATGTCTCTGTGAAGAACACGTGTTAGAACAGAAATGTCTCTGTGAAGAACACGTGTTAGAACAGAAACGTCTCTGTGAAGAACACGTGTTAGGAACAGAAATGTCTCTGTGAAGCACACGTGTTAGGACAGAAATGTCTCTGTGAAGAACACGTGTTAGGACAGAAATGTCTCTGTGAAGAACACGTGTTAGGACAGAAATGTCTCTGTGAAGAACACGTGTTAGAACAGAAATGTCTCTGTGAAGAACACGTGTTAGGACAGAAATGTCTCTGTGAAGAACACGTGTTAGGACAGAAATGTCTCTGTGAAGAACACGTGTTAGGACAGAAATGTCTCTGTGAAGAACACGTGTTAGGACAGAAATGTATCTATGAAGAACACGTGTTAGGACAGAAATGTCTCTGTGAAGAACACGTGTTAGGACAGAAATGTCTCTGTGAAGGAACACGTGTTTGGACAGAAATGTCTCTGTGAAGAACACGTGTTAGGACAGAAATGTCTCTGTGAAGAACACGTGTTAGGACAGAAATGTCTCTGTGAAGAACACGTGTTAGGACAGAAATGTCTCTGTGAAGAACACGTGTTAGGACAGAAATGTCTCTGTGAAGAACACGTGTTAGGGACAGAAATGTCTCTGTGAAGAACACGTGTTAGGACAGAAATGTCTCTGTGAAGAACACGTGTTAGGACAGAAATGTCTCTGTGAAGAACACGTGTCAGAACAGAAATGTCTCTGTGAAGAACACGTGTTAGGACAGAAATGTCTCTGTGAAGAACACGTGTCAGAACAGAAATGTCTCATGAAGAACACGTGTCAGAACAGAAATGTCTCTGTGAAGAACACGTGTCAGAACAGAAATGTCTCTGTGAAGAACACGTGTTAGGACAGAAATGTCTCTGTGAAGAACACGTGTTAGGACAGAAATGTCTCTGTGAAGAACACGTGTTAGGACAGAAATGTCTCTGTGAAGAACACGTGTTAGGACAGAAATGTCTCTGTGAAGAACACGTGTTAGGACAGAAATGTCTCTGTGAAGAACACGTGTTAGGACAGAAATGTCTCTGTGAAGAACACGTGTTAGGACAGAAATGTCTCTGTGAAGAACACGTGTTAGAACAGAAATGTCTCTGTGAAGAACACGTGTTAGAACAGAAATGTCTCTGTGAAGAACACGTGTTAGGAACAGAAATGTCTCTGTGAAGAACACGTGTTAGGACAGAAATGTCTCTGTGAAGAACACGTGTTAGAACAGAAATGTCTCTGTGAAGAACACGTGTTAGGACAGAAATGTCTCTGTGAAGAACACGTGTTAGGACAGAAATGTCTCTGTGAAGAACACGTGTTAGAACAGAAATGTCTCTGTGAAGAACACGTGTTAGGACAGAAATGTCTCTGTGAAGAACACGTGTTAGGACAGAAATGTCTCTGTGAAGAACACGTGTTAGGACAGAAATGTCTCTGTGAAGAACACGTGTTAGGACAGAAATGTATCTGTGAAGAACACGTGTTAGGACAGAAATGTCTCTGTGAAGAACACGTGTTAGGACAGAAATGTCTCTGTGAAGAACACGTGTTAGGACAGAAATGTCTCTGTGAAGAACACGTGTTAGGACAGAAATGTCTCTGTGAAGAACACGTGTCAGAACAGAAATGTCTCTGTGAAGAACACGTGTCAGAACAGAAATGTCTCTGTGAAGAACACGTGTTAGGACAGAAATGTCTCTGTGAAGAACACGTGTTAGAACAGAAATGTCTCTGTGAAGAACACGTGTTAGGACAGAAATGTCTCTGTGAAGAACACGTGTTGGAGACAGAAACGTCTCTGTGAAGAACACGTGTTAGGACAGAAATGTCTCTGTGAAGAACACGTGTTAGAACAGAAATGTCTCTGTGAAGAACACGTGTTAGAACAGAAATGTCTCTGTGAAGAACACGTGTTAGGACAGAAATGTCTCTGTGAAGAACACGTGTTAGAACAGAAATGTCTCTGTGAAGAACACGTGTTAGAACAGAAATGTCTCTGTGAAGAACACGTGTTAGGACAGAAATGTCTCTGTGAAGAACACGTGTTAGGACAGAAATGTCTCTGTGAAGAACACGTGTTAGGACAGAAATGTCTCTGTGAAGAACACGTGTTAGGACAGAAATGTCTCTGTGAAGAACACGTGTTAGGACAGAAATGTCTCTGTGAAGAACACGTGTTAGGACAGAAATGTCTCTGTGAAGAACACGTGTTAGGACAGAAATGTCTCTGTGAAGAACACGTGTTAGGACAGAAATGTCTCTGTGAAGAACACGTGTTAGAACAGAAATGTCTCTGTGAAGAACACGTGTTAGGACAGAAATGCAGCAGTGCAAATGTGACGGATATTTCTGTTTACCTTAATGGGCCTGGAGCTTCTTTTATGCCTTTTCTTTCTCAGAAGCTTTTCTCTGTCCTGGAAAATAAAAGGTCATTTATTGAATTGAATTCCTATAAATGCAATAAATAAAATAAATTGAAGCAATTCTTTGTAGTATTTAGATTATCTAAGGCTACATGGGATTCAACTAAAAGTGACGTATATTGTGATATTGTTCTACTCTTACTCTTATTATTTCAGTAGCAGTTTTCCCAAATACTTTTTACTGTTACTTGAGGAAGGTCTTGTACTTTGTACTTATACTTGAATATTAATTTGAAATAACAAGTACAATTTTTGGCTACTCTACCCACCTCTGATGACTGATGAATTATCGTATTTTTTGGACTATAAGTCGCACCAGAGTATAATTCGCACTTGTTGGGCGAAATTTATTTGATAAAATCAGACCAAGAACCAACATTTCATGTTGAAAGGCGAATGATAGAAGTTCTAGTAATAAAAACAACCCAATAGAGAAGATTCTGTGTATCGTTCATTCATTTTTCAATATAGAACCAAAAATAAGACAACAAAAAAACAACTCTTTTCTTTATTATTTGTCTCTAAAACCAAAATGAAAAAACAGATAATTATTTGTTTTTTCATTTTAAATTCATATACAGAATTCATATATTTGGTCTATGGACTGAGTGTGAAAAATGTCATATCTAAGTTGCACTTATAAGTTGCAGTACCTCCCAAAGCCTGAAAAAAGGGCGACTTATAGACCAAAAAACACAGTAAAGGTCCTAAATTACACAAAAAAGACATGTTTTAATGCTGTTCTCTCATTCTGAACATAAAGGGAGTTGTGTTTTGTTTCATTCACATGAGTCCGAGTTCTCAGACATCCCTAAAATGCTGCGTTCTACCTTCTGCAGTCGTAGTTCTCAAGTTAGCAGCTACTCTTTACCTTGGGTTCAACAGAGAAAGGCAACAGTAGAATCACACTGAATACAGCAGAGAGCTGCACAGAGTGAACGTTATGAAGGGAACCGTACCCTGGTGAGCTCGTCGATCATGCTCTGCTGCTCCAGGACCTGCAGCTTCAGGAAGGCGATCTCCTGGTCGTCGTGAGCCTGGTCCAGGTCGTTCAGGGACTTGAGTTTCTTCAGAGGAGGATGTGAGCTGATCTTCTCCTTCTGCACAGTCACACGAAGCACAAAAGATGTTTAAAATCTGCTCACGTCCCAAAACATCTGATAAAACCTGGTGTAACAGTGTTGGTGTTTGTGTTTGTGTGACAGTGTGCAGCTCGTGGCTGTTTGAATGAACGTTTGATCGACTAAAGAACAGAAAACAACAAACAACAACAATTTGAAAACATGCAAATACTCCATAAACCCAGTGAAAATCCTTTTATAATTTAGATGAAGCTAAATGGTTCTTGTATTCTTTGGTTTTCTGTGGGAT
>CM060664.1:39594329-39614329 GCA_030686955.1 Odontamblyopus rebecca
CTACAACAAAACTACAGCGACACAATCAAACAAACAGTGTCTCGTGGAATCATCCGGACGAGTTTGAGATTTACGAGCACAAGACGGCAAAACCACAGCAGCAACACTGGAGGAGGATAAAGCAGGTCAGGCTGTTGTCGTCTAGTGGACTTACTGGAGCTAAGGTACGAACTTCCTTCACTACATTACAGAGACGAGTCTACGGAGCTATAAACAAAAGGTATTGGATCAGTATTGGAAAGAGCACCTTAAAAAAATCGGATCGGATCAGAAGCCAAAGGATCTTGATTGGGACATCTCTAGTTTGAATTGTTTTGGGAAAGCTGCAGCTCCTACTGTATCTCTTACTTTAGTTTGCACATGCTCAGTTCAGCACCACGGAAATCAGGAAACTGAGTCTACATGTCACAGTATCTCAACCACTGGCTCTTTGTCCTCCAGATCCTCCTCCATCCTCTGACTCCTGACTTTATCCTGATGCCTTCAGGACGTCGTTTTTATGCTCCGGTACGGAAGACTAACCGCTTCTCCAATTCTTTTGTGCCTTCAGCTGTTAAACTGCTAAATTCTGAGGGTTGTGTTTTTTGAGGTTTTGCTCTGTCATATGTATATTGTTCTTATATTGTTCTTTGAGTTCCACTTGTGTCTGTACTGGTCTGACACACTGTGTGTTTGTGCATGTGAGAACTGCTCTGTGAAAGCTGCAAACGAATTGCCCTCTGGGATCAATAAAGTTTTCTGATTATTATTATTATTATCATCCCCATCCCTCAGTGCATCCACTTCAGTTCTCCTCATCCCTTTCAAAGCGACCAGGCCCCCTCTTCCCTCTCCGACCTGCTGCACCCTGACGCTCCATCCCTCTGCTCCTCCTACGCCAACCTTCTGTCCCTGCTCCTGTCTCTGCAAATGTCCCTCCCCTGAAGGACCAAGCTCCAAACCCGAGGAGAAAGAAACTGCTTAAAATCCATCTGTTTAGAGCCATGTTTAATGTCTAACCTCATGCCTATATTTTGCCTGTTACCTTGTCTTTTTTCAGCTTCATTAATTCTACTGTCTGTAAAGCATCTTTGAGTGTTTAGATTATAAAGTGTATTCTTATGTGTAGCCTGTACCAGTCTGCGTATGTCCCTCTCGCAGTCCCACTTGATCTTGGATATCTGCTCCTGGTGCTGCTGGTGCTCCACGCGCAGGTCTCCCGCCTTCATCTTGTCGGCCTGGATCATGTGACTCAGAGCTTCGTCCGTTTGTTTTTTGGAGGATTTGAGTTCGGCGATTTCCTGCAGCAGCTTCACCCTCTCCTGGTCGAAGAAGCGTCTGGCCTCCTCCCGAGCCTCCAGGGTCAGAGCTGTGCGCACCTGCAGGAACATGGACATGACAATGACTCACATTTGCTGAAGCTGATCATGTTTTTGCTAAACAAGACGTGTTATGTTTTGTCCTTTATGACGCAAAATGGATTTTTGTGAGTTTTTAGTCTTATCAGGTATAATGTTTTGTTTCATTCACACGTTTTAGTAGTGATCCTTTATTCTCTGTACACATCTCCAAAGCTCAAAATGCTCTTTAATAGTGTCATTTGGCCCTTTAAATAATAACATACACAGATGATGATTTTACATTTTCCTCACTGAAAACTGCAGAACTGATCTCTGAACTCTATTCTGAACCTGTCTGAACCTATTGACTCTACAGGAACAACTCCAGGTCTGATGGGAAGAATTAATTGTGTTTATAATAAATCAAGTGCGTCATGTTGATAGAAGAGACGGATTCTTCCTGAAAGAGTTCCCTATGGCTGAATCATATGGATTTTCAGATTGAATGATGGATAACTGTGGTGTAGTGGTGATTTCACAGAGTCTGTGGTAGTAAAACAGCCTAAAGCTCTGTGTCCAAGCCAAGAGGATGTGATCCTTAATCAGAACACTGTCACTGCTATAGGGCACAGGGCTCATACACACATTTAATCAAATTATGCCCAACGGTTCTATAGCTGTGCTGTGCATTCTCTAATATACTAAAAACAGGAGTGTGTACACAGTTTTAATACCACAGTAATGATAAAAACACATATTAAATAAATGTCCAACTACAGCACTGATACCTGTTTACCTGAGTACCTATGTTTTTATCAGTTAATTCTTTGCACCGTTTTCCTCTCACATAAACACTAGACGCTGAATCGCTAACGTATTAATCTTAATGTAAGAATATCAGGAGACCTGAAGGAGCCCTCACCTTCTCCCCGCTGCCGTCCCTCATGGCGTTGATGGCGGCTTTGAGTCTCTGGTTCTCCTGCTCCTTGATCTTGGCGTGTCGGGCCAGCTCCTGCTCGTGCTGCCTGGTCAGGTTCTCCCTCAGAGCCTGGAGCTCCTTCTGTTTCTCCTCGTGCCATTTGGCCCTCTGCTCGGTCAGAGCCGCCGTGTGGCGGTGCTGCTCCTGCTCCCGTGCACGCTTCACCTCCTGCACCTTGTCACGCTCCAATTTACTCACCTAAAACACCAAGAAATGAACATTATTTCACTATAATGTTACTGGAGTCAATATAAAACAAAAATGTAGAACTTGGTTATGTGAATAGGGTCATTTCCATACAACAAAGCAGTTTGAGAGTTACACCCACTGGTGGTGTGTGCAGCAGGTGAAGAGTGCAGTCACTTTTGTGTTAAAAATGCTTACAGTATAAACACAGCAGCACAGTATTCTCTGTGAGGAGGGCCATGGAGGTCACATTTACTGTAACATGAATATTTAACCTGCTCAGTCTGCTGTTATTAACTTTCACACTGGCTCCAGGTCTGCAGAATAAATGTCATCTCTAGATGTCTTAAAGCAGAACAGTCACACATAAAAAGTGTTTTCGTGCAGTATAAATCTTCACACTGTTCTGGAGACTGAACTTGGATGTCCCAGATTTACATTGAGCACAACTGATGAAGATTTAATTTAATCAGGCAATGCTTCAGATCACTATTTGATAATAGGACCAAATACATGAGGCTCTTTTTAATTTGAAACTGAACAGAGTTTAGGCCAACACACACTGAGACTCTTTGGCATGTGGCAAAATTGTTCCTTTATCTTCTCTGTGTGCACCAGGCCGTCTGCACACACCAGGCCGTCTGCACACACCAGGCAGTCTGCACACACCAGGCCGTCTGCACACACCAGGCAGTCTGCACACACCAGGCCGTCTGCACACACCAGGCAGTCTGCACACACCAGGCAGTCTGCAGACACCAGGCAGTCTGCACACACCAGGCCGTCTGCACACACCAGGCCGTCTGCACACACCAGGCCGTCTGCACACACCAGGCCGTCTGCACACACCAGGCCGTCTGCACACACCAGGCCGTCTGCACACACCAGGCAGTCTGCACACACCAGGCAGTCTGCACACACCAGGCAGTCTGCACACACCAGGCCGTCTGCACACACCAGGCCGTCTGCACACACCAGGCCGTCTGCACACACCAGGCAGTCTGCACACACCAGGCCGTCTGCACACACCAGGCCGTCTGCACACACCAGGCAGTCTGCACACACCAGGCCGTCTGCACACACCAGGCCGTCTGCACACACCAGGCCGTCTGCACACACCAGGCCGTCTGCACACACCAGGCAGTCTGCACACACCAGGCCGTCTGCACACACCAGGCCGTCTGCACACACCAGGCCGTCTGCACACACCAGGCAGTCTGCACACACCAGGCAGTCTGCACACACCAGGCCGTCTGCACACACCAGGCCGTCTGCACACACCAGGCCGTCTGCACACACCAGGAGCCTCCGCCTCATCTGGGGTTTGTTGAATCTCCTTCTCTTCCACTTCTCTGAGACTCTTGACTGTCTCTAAACTCACTATAACCTCCCCAAAGCATCACCTTTCCTCTCCTGTCACAGCCTCATCGTGCAGTTACATTCAGGCCCAAGGACCATTTTGATTCAAACCTCCTGGGCTCAGTGGACAAACTCTTCACCAAACTGAGCCCCTGCTGTCGTCCTGTCTCTGTCCACAGTAAACACCTGACCCTGGGGCAGTGCTGTACCTTGCATTTCTCCTGGTGCAGCTCTATCTGGATGTCGGTGAGTTTGGACCTGAGCTCCTCGTTGGCGGCCTGCAGGGCGGAGATCAGGGCCTCGGGCTTCTCGCCCTTGGCGCTTCGGGCTTTCTTAGCCATTGAAAACACTAGTGCTTCTGCTCACACGGGCATCAGGACTTCACTCGAACTTTCCACAGCACGTCCAGGGTTTCCAGTTCCTCCTCTTCTTCATTCTCCTTTAGACACAAGAACTGCAGGAAACAGAGGAGCAGAGGCTGAGACACGATACGAGATACACGGCTCACGATACGATATTATCACTGATGGAGATAGTGACAGTACGGCACATGATACTCTGTGATATACTGATGGTTTTTAAGGATCAAATACATTTTAGCAACAATATTTCTTTGTTAAACCACCTCTTGTGCAAATTTAATATGAAATACAATTATTTTAATCATCAGAACAGTGTATTTCCTTACACTGAATAAGAAACAAAATAGTAGTGCAGTCACAATAATTTGCTCACACATCACTAATAATGGTAAAAGGATGAATTATTATGAATATGTTTGTTTCATTGGTGCTGCTGTCAAAATGTTAATTTCCTTCTCCAATAAAATACAGTATCACCAAATTTAGTATCACAATATAATAATATTTCAATATTTTTGCAGCCTCCAGTTTAGAGTTGTCAGGAACTGGTGCAGTTCTTGTGCAAACAGAAGTGCAGAAATGGCAGCAGGAAATCAATGACCAGTGATCAAAAACACTTAGGAGACAGTGTCATAGTGCTGTTTACATTAAGCAGAAAGTACATTTCCAATACACAGTTTTACGCAGTGAATCAGAGACGACCACAGAAACTCACCAGCCTCCATCTGATCTTCTACTGACAAATAAGTTCATGTCCTTAATTCCAGGTTTCCCTCTTCTGTTATTTGTACAGTTCTAAACAGAGTGCACTTTTTTTTCTCATTTTTTGGGTTTGAATAGAAGAAAAATTATAACATAGATCAGAAAATAGCATAATATGGGTCCTTTAAAGGTGCATAACTTGTTTGCAAGATTAAAACGTTCAACCAAGTGCACAACAACAAGAGCTGGACTTGAACCACCAGAAACTGTTAGAGGGAACAGTCCACACACATGAAAGGAGGTACATATGTGTGATTATGTGTGTGTGAAATCCCATCAGAAAAGTGCTCAGGTTTGTGGACTCACTGAAGCACAGACACAGCTCCAGTCTGGATCACGTCCAGGTTATTACAGGCACCAAGTAACACATGACTGCAGCGAGTCATTAACGAGCTGTTTCACTTCAAACACAACAGTCACAGTCTTTATCTAACTGTGCACTGCCCTTATTACACATGGAGAGTGAACTAAAGGCTGTTTGGACAAATACAACACTATGAGAGTGAAGGAGCAGAGGAATGTGCAGTGAAGATAACAGACATGGGCACAGAGTGGACTGGAGCAGGTCTATGTTCAGGGGCTGTTTTATGTTGAATCATCAGTGTAACACAGACTGTCAGCACAGAACTACAGTCCCGCACATTACACGTGTTAGAAAAGACCTATTGTGCTCATATCTTTTATGTAGTTTTCATCTATGACAGAGGAGCAGTTAGAATTTGGACATTTTAGATTCATCAAAATTGACTTGGTAAAAGACACAAGTCGTTGTGTCCTTAAGCAAGACACTTCACCCACATTCCCCAGTATGACAGTGATGGTGCAGACTGGAGCCTCACGTCTGTCAGTCTGCCCCAGGGCAGCTGTGGCTACAGTACCTTACACCACTGAGTGTGGAGTGAATGAATAACTAAAGCTCTTTGGGTGTCGTGAAAGGCGCTGTATAAATGCAATGATTAATTAATCAATGATTAACAAGTCCACTGACTTCAGAGTGAGAAAAGTGCAGTGGCCGATGGAGCTGAGCTCATCATAAACTTCACCACAACAAAGAGACAGAGATCTCAGCACATCCTGGAGCTGTGCTCGAGGAAGCAGCACTGCTGAATGGTGTGTGTGTCACCCGAAGAAAACACGATTTTAGAATGAAGTAAGGCCAGAGCAGTGGGTGTTTTCTGTACGGGTGGTGAAAATAGGGGCAAAATACCACCATGAAAATAAATTAAATGAAAGGTTAAAGACGGCTTGAACATGCACAAATCACTCCAGACACAACGAGAGCGGAAATGAGAACGAGAACATGGTTAAAAGCTCTGAAAAGTCAATTTTGTGTCTGTTTTAAGCGTTTACTTTACACAGACAGATCAAAACAGTGTGAACGAATCTGGATCAATAACACTTCTCCCCATGAATGCGAGAAACCAGGACTGACACACTCACCACAGCAAATTTAGGGCAAAACTGGGACTAAAGGCAGAACTGAAGCTGGAGTCCTGAGGGGAGACTTCAGCCACATGTGTGTGTGTGTGTGTGTGTGTGTGTGTGTGTGTGTGTGTGTGTGTGTGTGTGTGTGTGTGTGTGTGTGTGAGTGTGTGTGAGTGTGTGTGTGTGTGTGTGTGTTTGAAAATCCCTGTGTCAGACTAATGTTTTATGATGGTGAGTGAAAACATCCCTGGATTTGTGCTAAACCCAAAGCCAGAACATGTCTGTAGGCGGCGCTAGAGCCTCTGTACTGTCCAGAACATGTCTGTAGGCGGCGCTAGAGCCTCTGTACTGTCCAGAACATGTCTGTAGGCGGCGCTAGAGCCTCTGTACTGTCCAGAACATGTCTGTAGGCGGCGCTAGAGCCTCTGTACTGTCCAGAACATGTCTGTAGGTGGCGCTAGAGCCTCTGTACTGTCCAGAACATGTCTGTAGGCGGCGCTAGAGCCTCTGTACTGTCCAGAACATGTCTGTAGGCGGCGCTAGAGCCTCTGTACTGTCCTATGGATTATTTAGTCACCAGCTCTGGTCAGGATGGACTATAACCACAGAAGCCCCGGGGGGTAAACCAGAGGAAGTGTACAGACCAATCTGCCCCTACAACCCCCACCACCAATCTCACACACACACACACACACACACACACACACACACACACACACACACACACACACACACACACACACACACACACACACACACACACACACACACACTCTCTCACACACACACACACTCACACACACACACACACACACACACACACACACACACACACACACACACACACACACACACACACACACACACACACACACACACACACACACACACACACACACTCACACACACACACACACACACACACACACACACACACACACACACACACACACACTCTCTCACACACACACACACACACACACACACACACACACACACACACACACACACACACACACACACACACACACACACACACACACACACACACACACACACACACACACACACACACACACACACACACACACTCTCTCACACACACACACACACACACACACACACACACACACACACACACACACACACACACACACACAGAGACACACACACACTTAAAATAAAGTTTGCTGCTAAAAGCTCAAAGTTTCTTCTTCTTGTGCAGAATCAGGTAAATCCAGTGTCCTGCAGGTGCAGAGTATCACATCCATAGTCCGTATATATGATGCATCAGCTCTGCCAGGAGGAGGCGCCACATTTAACCTCCTCACTCATGATTGGCTCTTGTGTTGCTATGATACTCGCGGGAGGATTTCCAAATATGGACCTGGCTCCAGATTGGCTCCTGTAACCGTGGCAACAGGAGCCTCATGTGAGCGACGCTGTGGAGACGTCACTCACTCAGACTCAGAGATACAGGATATGAATCTAACAAAATAAAACTAATTGCATCGTACTGTGAGAGGAGTTACAGTTTGCTCTGGTATCATCACCTGCTTGTCTCCATGGAGATACACAAGTTTAATGCCATACTGTGGGACATTGCAGGCAGAGCAGTAACATCTCCATGGAGAAAAGAAACCTGACCCTCCACCATAGTGCACTTTTAATATGATCTACTGCTCTTTTAGAAGGTCCCGTTTTCCACACCTGAGCCTGGACACACTAATCCTGTATTAACCTCCAAACGTCCCTGGACCAAAAGGGGTTTTCTCCACATATGAATCACCCCCTGAATCTCATTATATCTAATACACCACTGCTGCGTTCAAATGCTGCAGCTACAGACAGCAGATGTCACCATGTCCAACTATTGTGTTGTGATAAATGTCAGCAGAAATATCACAGTTTTACAGGCAAAGGGCAGAGTTCAATTTGTCAACTGGACAAAAGTTTAGATAGACGACGTTTCGCCCTCATCTGAGCTGCTTCTTCAGATCTGGTCAGACGCTGGAGACACTGACTTATATCTGCAGGAGGAGTTAGATCCCCTTATTACTTAGAAACTCACCCTACTTGTTTACAGTTTCTGTTGTTAGTTTTAGTAACTGGGGGATCTAACTCCTCCTGCAGATATGGATCTAACTCCTCCTGCAGATATGGATCTAACTCCTCCTGCAGATATGGATCTAACTCCTCCTGCAGATATGGATCTAACTCCTCCTGCAGATATGGATCTAACTCCTCCTGCAGATATGGATCTAACTCCTCCTGCAGATATAAGTCAGTGTCTCCAGTGTCTGACCAGCACTGAAGAAGCAGCTCGGATGAGGGTGAAACGTCGTCTATCTAAACTCTTGTCCAGTTGACAAATTGAACTCTGCCCTTTGTCACAGATTCTACCTGGATGACTGAGGGATTCTACACACATCACAATTTTACCTTTATTCACCATAATCAACACGAGGGATGCAAGAGTTAGTGTTTTGTTTTAAGAACCATCATCATCAAACTTTTATTACAGATTCTTGGTCCAGAGAAAAAAAAAAAAGACACACAACAAACAAACAAAAACAGTCCAACTTCTGCCCCAGTGTCTCCACAGCTCCGGCTGGTGCCTCGTGGCACAGAGTTTGACTTTAGGCTCATGATAAAACTGATCTCATTAGGGCGACAGGTGAATCTGTGCATTAAGCAGAACATGTTTGCCTGAAAAGTCCTGCTCCCCCTGACACAAACAGACACTTTCCCATCTCAGCCTTTACCACAGAATCCTTCAGCAGTGATTCTACGCCACAGTGAGTTTGTCTATATTCTCCCTTTTGTAGTTTGACCACAGGTGCTGTAGATACAGTACACTTTAAAAAGTGTCTTTTTCACTTCCACTGTGCAGGCACCAAACCTGAGCCTGTTCACCTGTGCAGGCACCAAACCTGAGCCTGTTCACCTGTGCAGGCACCAAACCTGAGCATGTTCACCTGTGCAGGCACCAAACCTGAGCCTGTTCACCTGTGCAGGCACCAAACCTGAGCCTGTTCACCTGTGCAGGCACCAAACCTGAGCATGTTCCACTGTGCAGGCACCAAACCTGAGCCTGTTCACCTGTGCAGGCACCAAACCTGAGCCTGTTCACCTGTGCAGGCACCAAACCTGAGCCTGTTCACCTGTGCATAAATCATACGACACTGTCTGTAAATGTCCTCATCATCTGACATCATCTGTGATAAAATGGCATAAATATGTGTATTTGTTACATACAGTCAAATCATTTCCACACAATACAAACTGTTAAACTTATTATATTGCTATATATTCCTGAATTAAATATAGACAATAATATTGAAACTAATTTATGCCACTGACACAAAAATCCAAGAGAAGAATTAAAAACCACAAAAACTATTGTAAATCTACAATATTATTAAAAAAATCATGAGGTGCAATAAATAAACAGCAGAAAGAAACTCTTTAGTTCTTATTTTGTCCCATCACTATTAAAATGTGAATATTTTACAACTATTACAACTGTTACTAATACATAAACTGCATCTCATCATAATCACAAAGCTTCTCACCTCAGATAAACACAAGAATACAGAGGCTGAGTGATAAAGACATTTACACTATTATCTTAAATAAAACAGTAAGAATATAGATTCTCCTGTTTCAGCAGAAAGTGACAGAGTGGTGCTTTATTTTGCCGTCACAGAATCCTCTACACCTCTGCAGCCTCCAGTGTCCCTGTGTCACTGCTAAAGCCAAAGAGGAAAGTTTGGCTGTGTTCAGGTGGAGGAGGTCACAGACTACAGGAAAACAAAAGGCCACAGGCGAAGCTCGAAAAGACCATTTCTCATGTTGGAGAAATAAGATGTGGGTGCAGAGGTCACAGAGGTCACAGAGGTCACAGAGGTCACACACCCACAGGAGGCGGTTGTTTTATTTACTTTACTTTCCTGATCCAAAGATCTTAGGTCAGGGGAACCTGGCTGGAGGACTGGCCTTTGTGTTAGAGATGATGGAAAAGACTCAAAGAAAAACCCACTGACACAGGGAGAAGATGCAAACTGGGAGAAATAAAGATGACAACAGCATCAACAGAATAAGTCTGTAACATGGAACATGTCAGAATTTCATCCAAATCTGATTATTGGTCAACTGAGTGTGATTGACAGGTGAATTAGCCAATCAGATATTTACCGCAAATCACATGTTAAATGTTCAGTATTGTTGAATATCGTTGAGCTGCAATAAACAGCAGAATATTAAGGAGTTTGTATCTATAAGTCACAGAAGTTCAGAATTCGACCTTCAGCTCAGAAGAAAATATGTCCCACTAGTGCAAAGAAAAGTTACATACAATAAATACTGACACCTAAAAATGATCGTTCCATCTGTAATTTAGTGACGATAAGTCGATGGAGTAACTATGGCAACAGGTCCAGACTGAACTCTCTGTGCTCTGAACTCTCTGTGCTCTGAACTCTCTGTGCTCTGAACTCTCTGTGCTCTGAACTCTCTGTGCTCTGAACTCTCTGTGCTCTGAACTCTCTGTGCTCTGAACTCTCTGTGCTCTGTTCATCTGAGGCAAAAGATTTGATTTAGTTTTAAATGATAAATGACCAAAAAGCCTCATGTGTTTGATGGAGGAGCAGCAGAGGGCGCAGGGACCAGACTTATATTCTCCGTATAAAATACAGTGAAATATGATGCTGAACATACCAGGAAATGCCCTGTAACCACCATGTGACCAGTTCCATCAAACACAGTGGTCACCAAAGCCCATTAAAGACATGAAATGTTCATGAGGTTGTGCACAGGAGAGTGGAACAGACTCAGACTGTGTCCGACTCTCTGACCTCAGCCCTGGGCTCCACACGGCATTTCTCCTACAACTGCCACTCACTGCTTCTGTTCTGCTTCTGTTCTCGTCGTGTGGAGGGTTCGAGTGGAGCTGCCTCCAGATCTGTGATTTTTCACATAACAACAACCGAACCACAGGCAATTTTCATCTTCTCATGGTTATTATGATCAGCAAAAGACGACAGGGCTGTGATACTAAACTTATCTGAAGTGTTACAGTAAAACCACAGAGGGGAACAGGGGGAATCGTTGGGTAATTGATTTGCACCAGAGACTGTATAGAACAGAGGGAGTATGGAGAGAATCTGTGCCTGAGGCTCACTTTGTCCAGAATAAATCTATAATAACCAAGTCCTGTCTCTGATAATCATGGAGTAAACCGAAATACTGTATATACGACTGCAATTTACAACATACTGAAGAATTATATGCTGCAAAAAACTACATCTAGTCAAGTTAAGATGACTTAAATTCAGAAAGTTTTACCATAATTTGAGTAAATTTCACTTGACAAGTAAAATAATCTGACTTTTTGTACTTAAAATATGAAAATACATCTTACTACACTTAGAATAAGGAAAACAACAACTTTTTGCACTTAAAATAAGAAGCAAAATGAAGTGTCGCCTAAACATTTATTCCACTGCAGATCATTTTACTTCAAGTTGAATTTACCCAAATAAAGTAAAATGTTTCCGAATTTAAGCCATTTTAATTGACCTACATATTGTTTTCCAGTGTAGAATGAAAGATAATGAAGGATATGAACTGTTCTTCAGTCATGGTGTCAGTAACTGTGAAATATAAATACAATTCTTCTCACAAAAATCATAAGACTAAAATCTGAGCTCTGTGCATTTAGCGTTTAGATCATTATAACACATTATGCAAACATGACTGTGAGCAGCAGTGTTAAAATGCTGTTCCTTCCTCAGAAACATACCTGGAGTCGTTTCATTCACACAGATTTGAGTAACCTAGCTCTGGGGACATGGAATGTCACCTCGCTGGGGGAGGAGCCTGAGCTTGTGCGGGAGGTCGAGCGTTACCGGCTGACATAGTCGGCCTCACCTCCACGCACAGCTTGGGCTCTGGAACCCAACTCCTTGAGAGGGGTTGGACTCTCCATTTCTCTGGCGTTGGCCGCGGGGAGCGGCGGCGAGCTGGTGTGGGCTTGCTTATAGCCCCACAGCTCAGCCGCTGCGTGTTGGAGTTCACCCCGGTGAACGAGAGGGTCGCGTCCCTGCGCCTTCGGGTCGGGGACAGGTCTCTCACTGTGGTGTCGGCCTATGGGCCGAACTGCAGTGCAGAGTACCCGGCCTTCTTGGAGTCTCTGGGAGGGGTACTGGACAGTGCACCGACCGGGGACTCCGTTGTTCTACTGGGGGACTTCAACGCCCATGTGGGCAACGACAGTGACACTTGGAGAGGGGTGATTGGGAGGAACGGCCTCCCCAATCTGAACCCGAGCGGTGTTCTGTTATTGGACTTCTGTGCTAGTCACAGTTTGTCCATAACGAACACCATGTTCGAGCCTGGGGTCCCATCGGTGCACGTGGCACCCAGGACTCCTAGGGCCGGAGGTCGATGATCGACTTTGTTGTCGTGTCATCTGACCTCCGGCCGTGTGTCTTGGACACTCGGGTGAAGAGAGGGGCAGAGCTGTCAACTGATCACCACCTGGTGAGTGAGTTGGGTCCGCTGGCGGAGGAGGAAGCCGGAAAGAGACCTGGCAGGCCCAAGCGTATCGTGAGGGTCTGCTGCAGGAACGTCTGGCGGAACCTTCTGTGAGTGTGGCCTTCAACTCACACCTCCGGGAGAGCTTCTCCCAGATCCCGAGGGAGGCTGGGGACATGGAGCCCGAGTGGGCCGTTCTCGGCCTCCATTGTCGATGCGGCCGTTCGTAGCTGTGGCCGTAAGGCCTGCGGTGCCTGTCGCGGCGGCAATCCCCGAACCCGGTGGTGGACACCGAGGAAGTAAGGGATGCCGTCAAGCTGAAGAAGGAGTCCTACCGGGCCTTACTGGCCCGGTGGACTCCCTGAGGCAGCTGACGGGTGCACCGTCCGGGCCAAGCGTGCTGCAGCCGGGCGGCGGCTGCAGAGAGCAAAACTCGGGTCTGGGAGGAGTTCGGGAGGCCATGGAGGAGGACTATCGGACGGCCCCAAGGAAATTCTGGCAAACCGTCCGGCGCCTCAGGAGGGGGAAGCGGTCCTTCACCAACACTGTTTACAGTGCGGGGGAGAGCTGCTGCCTCGACTGGGGATGTTGTCGGGCGGTGGAAGGAATACTTTGGGGATCTCCTCAATCCCACCGTCACGTCCTCCGAAGAGGAGGCCGAGGCTGGGGACCCAGAGGCGGACTCATCCATCACCCTGGCCGAAGTCACTGAGGTGGTCAGAAAGCTCCTCGGTGGCAAGGCTCCGGGGGTGGATGAGATCCGCCCTGAGTACCTTAAGTCTCTGGGTGTTGTGGGGCTGTCTTGGCTGACACGTCATCGCGTGGCGGTCGGGAACAGTACCTCTGGACTGGCAGACCGGGGTGGTGGTCCCTCTGTATAAAAGGGGGACCGGAGGGTGTGTTCCAACTACAGGGGAATCACACTCCTCAGCCTCCCCGGTAAAGTCTATGCCAGGGGACTGGAGAGGAGAGTTCGGCCGATAGTCGAACCTCGGATTCAAGAGGAGCAGTGTGGTTTTCGGCCTGGTCGTGGAACACTGGACCAGCTCTACACCCTCCATCGGGTGCTCGAGGGTTCATGGGAGTTTGCCCAACCAGTCCACATGTGTTTTGTGGACTTGGAGAAGGCATTCGACCGTGTCCCTCGTGGTGCCCTGTGGGGTGCTCCGGGAGAGTATGGGGTCCGGGGCCCTTTGCTAAGGGCTGTCCGGTCCCTGTATGACCGGAGCAGGAGCTGTGTTCGCATTGCCGGCAGTAAGTCAGACCTGTTCCCGGGTGCATGTTGGACTCCGCCAGGAGCTGCCCTTTGTCACCGGTTCTGTTCATTGTATTTATGGACAGAATTTCTAGGCGCAGCCAGGGGCCGGAGGGGTCCAGTTCGGGGACCACAGGATTTCATCGCTGCTTTGCGGATGATGTTGTCCTGTTGGCTCCATCGAACCAGGACCTGCAGCACTGGGGCAGTTTGCAGCCGAGTGTGAAGCGGCCGGGATGAGAATCAGCTGTTCCAAAATCCGAGGCCATGGTTCTCGACCGGAAAAAGGTGGATTGCCCTCTCCGGGTGGGTGGGAGTCTCTGCCTCAAGTGGAGGAGTTCAAGTATCTGGGGTCTTGTTCACGAGTGAGGGGAGGATGGAGCGTGAGATTGACAGGCGGATCGGTGCGGCGTCGGCAGTGATGCAGTCGCTGTATCGGACCGTTGTGGTGAAGAGGGAGCTAAGCCGAAAGGCGAAGCTCTCAATTTACCGGTCAATCTACGTTCCTCCCCTCACCTATGGTCATGAGCTCTGGGTAATGACCGAAAGAACAAGATCGCGGATACAAGCGGCTGAAATGAGTTTCCTCCGCAGAGTGGCCGGGCGCTCCCTTAGAGATAGGGTGAGGAGCTCGGTCACACGGGAGGAGCTCGGAGTAGAGTCGCTGCTCCTCCACATCGAGAGGAGCCAGCTGAGGTGGTTCGGGCATCTGGTCCGGATGCCTCCTGGACGCCTCCCTCGGGAGGTGTTCCAGGCATGTCCCACCGGTAGGAGGCCCCGGGGAAGACCCAGGACACGCTGGAGGGACTATGTCTCTCAGCTGGCCTGGGAACGCCTCGGGGTCCGTCCGGAGGAGCTGGAGGAAGTGGCTGGGAGAAGGAAGCTTGGGAGCCCCTGCTTAGACTGCTGCCCCACGCGACCGGCCCCGGATAGCGGAAGAAGATGGATGGATGGAGATTTGAGTAACTTTTATTATCTACATCTCCACAGCTCAAAATGCTCTGCTCCACCTTGTGATGTCAGGAAGTGGTAGTTTTTCAAACAGCTCCTTTTCCCTTTAGTTCAGCAGAGATTTGTAATTCCAGGGCTGAGATTATCCAAATGATTCTAGTGAAGGTGTGTGGAGTTTAAAAACGCAGTGGAACAGACAGTTTTTAGTGTGAGAGAAGAACTAAATCTGCAGGATCTGAGTGTTAAACATGTGAATGAAACAAAACCCAACTCCAGGTCCGTTTGTGATGAGGAAACATCATTATAACACTGACATAATATTTAATAATATCTGGGACAAACCTCAGCGTTTCCTTAGATTTAGGATTTTTGACTCTCTCCAGAGACAGTGAACGGCCCGTTCTGTGTGTATGTGCTGGACTAGAGCATCTTATGTGCATTAGCTCCACACTGAAGCCCACTGGCACCATGACCTAGTTTGGACTGGAGACTAAAGACAGGAGCAAAGTGGCACAGGAGGATTCCTCTGAGTCTGTTTAAAGGGCTGATGACGCTATTGTCTGATCTGTGCTGTAATGTTGTTTCCTTGTCGAAAACATACCTGGAATTGTGTTTTGTTTCATTCACACTGCGTAACTTTTTGTTTTGGGGTCCATCATCCACTTATTTCTATGGATTTGTCATTGCTCTGCCTGGAATGTTCCACAGTGTGACATTAAACAGCTCTACTTTACATTTATTCAATTACAGGTGATTTTCAAGTTCAAAAACCCTAGAAGAACAGGTGTTCTGACTGTGAGTGGGTCGCCTCTCCACAGATCTGACCTGTAACTTGGTCTGGTTTGGTCTCCATGGAGATACTGCACTGCAGAACATTCCAGATGAAGCAGTAACATCTCCACAGAGACCAGCAATGCACCTTTAACACACACATCCTGCATATTTATTTACTTTTCTGAGTTCTTTTCTCAAGTGGAAACAGCTCAAAGTGCTTCTGTTCCACCTTGTGATGTCATGTGGTGATACAGGAAGTGCTCCACTGTGTTTTTAAACTCACACAAACCTTCACAAGAATCATCTGGGTAATTTCAGCCCTGGAAATGTCAATCTCTACTGAACAAAAGCTAAAAGTCACTTGAAAACTACAGCTTCATGACATCATAAGGTGGAACAGAGCATTCTGAGCTTTGGAAATGTAGATGGACTAATAATAAAGGGTTATTCAAACATGTGTGTGATATAGAAACTAACATTATATTCTTCCATTATGATAAGGGGGAAAAGTCTTCATACAGATGAATAAAGTCCTCAGTCCAGTCAGTCCTGGTTTAGTCCAGTAAAGACGTCTGATCTGGTATAAGACATTTCTCTGTGATTTATACGACTAAAAGCTTTTATCTGACCGATTACCTGACACACAGTCCAACTGTGCATAAGTGTCCATTTTGTATTGATTCTGGACGCAGCTAAACTGAGCCGTGAGTGGGCCCCTGCACAGAGCAGTGCAGACGAAGATCGATTAAGTTTAGATTCAGACTGATGTGGCCACCTGAACAGGCACATTATACACTGGACCTGCTTCCCTCACATAGGTTATGTTTCATTATTTTACAAGATCTGAGCTGTAGGTAGTTGAATGAATCCCTCCTACAGCCCTGTGTTGTGTGAACGCTCATTTCTGTAAACTGTACATTGAAGCGAATAGTCACAGAAAAAAACCCCAACCTTTATCCTGTTTCCTTTACAAAACTAAAATGCTGCTCATATTAGTGGCTGCAAGAAATGAGTAAATATAAGAGCTTTTAGATTCAGTTTGATGCCTATAAAACATTTACACAATTAATATAATCTTATTAGTGCACAAAGAAAGGCATCAAAATGACACATTTAAAGTGAAAATAGGTATTTAAAGTTGAACTCGGGCACGTCTGAAGCTAAAGTCTGTTTCTAGAGGAGGTGAATTCTGTCAGAAGACAAAAAACGGCACAGATCAGTGTTTTCTCGGTGGAGATCTCACTGTGGCAGTGAGTCTGTCAAGGCAACAAACTAGTGTAGTGATGGGGGCAAGTTCTGAACTTCCTCGTAAAACACCAGTTTACATACTTGATTGCCGATGTCTAATCCCATGAATAATATTTTTTTTGAAAAACGCTAAAAAATACATTGCCAATACATTTTCTTTCAACAACTTTCAGTTTCTCTTGTTCTTCATCGTCAGTTCTTGATCCTCACTTGTTGATTCTGGCGGCTCGTGCCACAGCTGCTGCTGGAGTCGACGATCGAGTCTTTTGGGCTTTGGCCTGTGCAGTGGGAAATCAACAAAAGTAATCATGAGGCTGTCTATAAAGTTGTTTTCTGACGTTTCCAGACACTAATGAGTGAACCAGAGCGTTTGGTTTGTTAGACTCGTGGCTGTTGTCAGATGGGTTAAAGTGGAGTTAAGCTTCTTCAGTCTGAAGCAAATTGGTGTTTTATGTGGAAGTTCAGAACTTGCCCCCATCACTACACTAGTTCAGAACTTGCCCCCATCACTGCACTAGTTCAGAACTTGCCCCCATCACTGCACTAGTTCAGAACTTGCCCCCATCACTACACTAGTTCAGAACTTGCCCCCATCACTACACTAGTTTGTTGCCTTGACAGACTCACTGCCACAGTGAGATCTCCACCGAGGAAACACTGATCTGTGCTGTTTTTTGGCTCCTGACAGAATTCCACCTCCTCTAGAAACGACTTTAGCTTCAGACAGGCCCGAGTTCCCTTTAAATCAAATGTTACTTATTCAGCACAGTGCAGTATGATTCAGAAATCCATCACTGAGCTACTTGGAAGGCGGAGCAGAGCTCCTGGTAACTCCTGAGCCACTAGCAGAGTCTCCTGTGCTGCACATGAGTTTAGCCTCAGACCACAGACATGTCCCTGTACATATAGGAGCTTATTGTATATACAGTATATACTGTATATATATACAGTATATACTGTATATACTGTATATATATACTGTATATACTGTATATACTGTATATATATACTGTATATACTGTATATACTGTATATATATACTGTATATATATATACTGTATATACTGTATATATATACTGTATATACTGTATATACTGTATATATATACAGTATATACTGTATATATATATACTGTATATACTGTATATACTGTATATACTGTATATACTGTATATATATACAGTATATACTGTATATATATATACTGTATATACTGTATATACTGGAGCTACTGCACTGTCACAAAAATCCACTCCACATGGTTCAATATTCTGCAGCTGAAGCATGTCGATGTGAAGTGGGGACGTTATTAAAGCTTCTACATTCCACACAGTGACTCTTCTGAGCTGTAAGTCATGTTCTAATGTTTCCTCCTCAAAAACAGACTGGAGTTTGTGTAACTCTTTATTATTCATATGTCTGCATCTCCAAAGCTAAAAATGCTCTGTTCCAACTAGGGGTGGGTGATATCTCGATATTTTAAATATATCGAGATATTTTTTAAACTCGATATGAATTCTGACATATCGATATATCGCTATAATGCTTATGTTTACTTCTGGTTTCGCCGCTCGCTTGTTTTGCCTTCTCTGTGCCGTGGTCGCCTCCGTCTCCTGCGTTTGTCCCCCGAGCTCCTCCGTGGAGCCCGGAGCTGGGCTCAGACTAAACCAGGACTAGGACTAAACCAGGACTAAATGCGGCCGCAGAGCCCGGGGCTTGGTCCCGGACTAAACCAGGACTAGGACCAGGGCTCTGCAGTGCGCCCATTTCACTCGCATTTGCGAGTAAATATTTCGTTGTACGAACGGGGAAAACAAACAGGCTCCTCTGTGCGAGTCCTTCTGCAGCCACAATAAGGAGCTGCACAGACGCAACATGACGAGTTAAACTTTCTAAATGCACGTTTCCCAGCGCGAGCGCAACAGAACTGTGCCCGGGCACGACACCTGTGACCGCGCACGACTCCAGCATACGAGCTCTGCGTGTGGCAGATATCACTCATACGAATAAACTCCGCTTCAAAACACACCCAAGCCCACCTTAAATGAGGAGTGCCCCGCAGCAGGACCCACACCTGTCCCACCTCTCAGTAGACACCCCCACGCCGCTGGACTTCCGGACGCCGCTGGAAAGCGAGAGCTTTGTCTTGGTCTTGTCATGGACTCAAGGTCTGAATACTGAGTGTGATCATATTTGTCACAATGTGCGTTTGGTTTGGTAAATGTGCAGAGACTAAACATCACTTTAAAACAAGAGAATGTAACTCCAGTTAGGAGTGTCAAAATACAGGTTTAAAAATCCTACACACTTTTTACCAGTGGAAGTTCTCTTAAAGAAGAGGTTTTAAACTGTGGGTGAGGGTCCAGAAAGGGCCACAGAGTGTTTCAGTGCAGAACTAAGTGAATATTAATCAGATAAAATGTGTTTGTTGTTTTTGCAGTAGTTTGGGAGGGGGTTATTTTTCCTGTAAAGATATCGAGATATATATCGTATATTGAGATATAGCAAAATATATCGAGATATATTATTATATATTGTTTGGTCCCTATCGCCCAGCCCTAGTTCCAACTTGTGATGTCATGAAGTGGTAGATTTCAAGTTATTGACACAGCAGAGCACTTCCTGTATCACCACATTTTCAGTTTGACATAAGAACTAAATATGGAGGATTTGTGTGTTAAACGTGTAAATCAAAGGAAACACAACTCCAGGTCTGATTTTAGTGAGAAAACAACATTCTAACAGATCAGAAACAGAGTGATATGGGCCCTTTAAATCACAGAGACGATTATCAGAGGGGTATTTTACCTCTGGGGGGTATCACCATGTTAGATTTTATGGT